>JXTB01000531.1:208423-277334 GCA_002914805.1 Parasponia andersonii | reverse complement strand
AAAGTGAAACACTTTCTTGAAGGAGTGAATTATCTGCTAGTTTATATATATATATATTAATTAATTAGATTAAATAGATATATATATATATAAAAGTTTACGTTTCAAAAAATAATAATAAAATAAGTAGAGACTATGTATTATATTCTATTGAGCCTCTATAAATTATAGAGAAAAAGAAGAGAGTCTTCCTATTTTCTATAGAATAAACCTTTGCAATCTCAGATGTTGAGAAAATTGTTAGGGCCTAAAGTGTGAGCTTAAAAGATTATACGCAATGGCCATACGTTCATCCAATTGTACTTGAGCCTTGGATTGGAATATCGTAATTGAGAAGATAGTAAAGCTAAGATCCGTTGATAGGCTACAAAAGGTATTAGATCTATTCTCTTTGTATCTTCCTATTTGCTATGAATTAATACTATGCACTCATATAGTCAATTATTTTGTTAAAATTTTTGAATATTCCTAGGCCAATCTTCTGTTGCGAATATCATTTTTAAATCCAATACCTTATGTAGGACCACCCGTCTCCGCTCATCGACTTCGTTGTGCCTTCTGGGTTTTTTAGGTACCAAAGCATGACCGACCCGCCTCTCAGTACCACCTCCTCGAGGCTCGACTCATCTTGCCTCACGTTGGGACCCGTCGCTAGGTCAATGATGTCGAGATTAATCAGCGCCACCAACCCCACCCCCTGCCTTGCCTTCAGGCTCGCCCTCTCTGTCGCAAGGAGCCCGATTCCACTCCCGCTTTCGTGCGCACGAAACCTCTAGGACCATGAGCTTCTAACACTCTTCATAGAGCTTAAGCTCTGAATCGGAGAAGCGATCAACCACATTTAGGTACTTGCTATGGGCGAGGGTGTTTTGAGTGAGGAGTAAATACACAGACAAAGTCACCAGACTCACCATAAAGACTAAAATAAAGCCATTACCAAAAGAAAAATGAAAATAAATAAAGGATGTGGGTGAAGAGTAAATATACAACCAAACACTTTTCATTTTTCTTTGACCAGAAAATGTTAACATAGATGAGGCAAGCAATCAACTTTTTGAAAATTCATTCTTACTACTTATTCCAGATTTTTGTTTCCAATATACATCGTTTTGGAAAATACAATTTTTGAGTAGTAAACTAATTAGGCCATAAGGAGCAAAATTCTATCGCCCAAAATTTTGTTTAAAACCTATAGCAATAACAAATTTCATTGATATAAGCTAAATAAATATTTTCATTTTATTTTTTGAATATTAATTCTTTTTATATTTTTAAAAATTATAAAATTTATTTTAAACCACATATAGCAACGACATTTTGTCGTCGTTATAGACTAAATAATATTTTTGTTTTTATTTTTAAATGTTAATTTTTTTATATTTAAAAAAAAAAAAATTTATATAATATTATCTATACGGATGACTTATTCGTTGTTATAGAGGGTATACAGTAATATTTAGTGCCTGATTTGGCGTCTTTTTACACCGAAACTAAAGCAACGATATCAAAATACTATCGCTTTAGATGGATCTATAGTGATTACAAATGTCATCATTATAGATATTTCATCCCAATAAATTATTTTTAAGTGTCTAAGGTGACAACAATTGTGTGTTCGTTACTTTAGTTTCCATCTATACTAACAACATGTTGTCGTTCATTGGTATAGGAGAATTTTCCTATAGTCAAAACTAAATATATATATATTGCTTAATAAATTATGAGGAAATTTGATTTTTTTTTTTATGGATATTTTTTTATGGGAAAATTTTTAAAAAAAATTGAAACATCCCGATTTTTTTAAAAGTTTTGAAAAATCTAGAACTATTTAGAAAAATATCACTTTTACAAATATCTATAAAAATTTCATTTTTACTAATTAATGAGGTACTTAAGGTAATTATTTAAATTACTTGAAGCAATTAGACTACTTACTTCAAGTAATTCTTGATTACTCTAAATAACTAAATTAGTTATCTCGAGTACCTTTAACATGTACCAATATTTAAAGTGGTATATTGCTAAATATTATTAAAGAGTAGCATTTTTCTAAATAAATCCAGAATTTTTCAAAAATGTATCCAAATATTTTCATTTGTTAAACTATTGGCCTGGATTTATGTAAAAAGCCTTTAAATTATTAACTTAATTTATTAATATGCTCAGATTTTTGGCACGGCTATTGTAAGGATCCGTGTTTACAACGTATGATCATGATCCAAGGATTAATATTTATTTGAAATTGTTACGCATATTGTATTGTATATTATCTTGTACCCTCTCCCTCTCTTTCTCCTTCTGTCTCTCCTTGAGAGTTTTCAATCTAATTATACTCAAATCTTTGTCTAAGCTTTTATTTGTTCCTATTTTTTTGGGATTTTGCTTTTTTCACTTTTAATTAAACATCACATCTAAGTTTTTATTTGTACCTATTTTTTTTTTGGGTTTTGCTTTTTCCACTTTTAATTAAACATCACAATAAGAACTTAGGTAGTATTTAGTTGCTAAGCAAAAATGGATTTGGAATGAAAATGGTAATAGGAATGGAATGGGAGTAGGAATGGAATGGAAATGGAATGAGAGTAGGAATAGAATGGAAAAGAAAATTGATTGATTTGTTGAATGATATGTTGGAATCAATGCTTAAATAGGGATTATTATGTTTTGGTTTATTATAGAATATAATAGAATTAATATTATTTAGACCAAAATGCCTATTACTACTAGAAAAGTTGTACAAATAGTTATATTGATACAATTTTTTTTTGTTTTTTGCATTAAAAATTAATTCTTTTTTAAAAAAAAATTAAAAATTTTAAAGAAAGATATATCATTTCATTTTTTGAGATAAATATTAATTCTTTTTTATGTATGTGTAAAATATAAGCATAATTAAGTTGTACAAGCTCTACTTTTTAATAAATATAATTAATTGGAAAATAAAAAATACATTGTTTAATATTTATCAATAAGATATTTAATTCATAGCTTCCTTCAATATTATGTATGTGAATAAATAAAAAATTAAGCAACGTCCAAAAGTAAATTCAAAAATCTAAAACATCAAGTAAATTTATATAAGCAAATTAATAATAGTGTTTTGACTCATCTCATATATATCACTTCGTATATCAAGAAGCTAGTCTTCAATAATTCCCAAGCGGTAGAAAATGAAAAATTAAAAAAAATTAAAAAAAAAAAAAAAGCCGTTATGCGGCAAAGCTCAGGGAACGCATAGAAGAGGGGTGATCTGAAATAGAGGGCAATTATGGCACAAAAGTGCTGGGTTTGGAATGGAATAAACTTTCCACCCTTTTAGTTTAATTTAGTAAACCCAATTCCTTTGGAATAAGATCCCTTAATTTCTTAATTTTCAAAGACGAACCAAATAAATGAATGGAATTATTTTAGGAAAAAGCCTTTTCATTCTTATTCCCATTACCTCAAATCAAACGCCACCTTAAAACCTGTGGAGCATCGAAGGATAAAGAATCCACTAAAATTCCCAAATCTAAATAACAAAACACCGGGTTATTTTGTCACTTTCCTCACCTCTTATCTTAAATCCCAAAATTCAGTTCAATAGCGAGGACCATGGTAGCAGCAAGGATGACTCGACAATGTTGTTGACGCCTTGGGCTTTTTTTTTTTTTTGACTCCACGATTAAAATGGATGGTGTTAAACGGCTGTATACATAGAAGGAAAAAAAAAAATAAAAATAAAAAAAAGGAACCATCTCATTTCTTTTTCAAAAAACTCACAGATCTTGTTCCCCACTTTGAATTTAATTGAGGAGCAAAGCAGAATGGAAAGAAGATGACATGGCAAGTCCTTGAGATATACTTGGTTTTCCGATTTCCATGGCCACGGAAGACGATCAAGCTGTTTAAGTTCGCGAAATAATAGAAATTCAAATCTAATTTTTTCAAAATGAAAAAGAAAAATGAGATAGACTGGAAAGAGAAACACACGCCATTAATCCACTAAATGATTTGAATCTCTATTAATTTTAATTTCTACATAATCATTCTAATTTCATACGCCAAAAAAAAAAAAAAAACAAAGAACTAGAGAACTCAACTAAGATCTCAATCAAATCAATCCCATGAACATAAAAATTTATTAATTAATTAAACTTCACGTTTCTCCATTTATTTTTTCTTGAGAATAAAAAGCTCAATTCCTTTATTCTGGGTTTTCATTATAAAATTTGGGGAAATATAGGATAAAGGAAGATAATGTTAAGAGGAGCAAGCTTGACGATATTGCATACGAGAGGAAGAAAGTGGTGCTGCTGCAGACAATTAGAGAAGAGAGTGGAATTGCAGATGAAGAGGAAGCATTTCTCCTGTGTGTTACAAGATATCAAAATTCCCTGCTCTCCTTATTTTTTATCACATTTATTTTAGATAAATTAGTCAATTTGCCTCATAATATTACTTTAGATTAATTAGTTAACTTGCCTCGTAATATTTACCATCGGTATGAATTTGTCTCCTCATTTTTTAATTTGTATTCAAGTACCTTCTAAATAGTAAAATTATTTTTCTTTTGCCTTTTCATTTTTTATTTAATATTCAAATGTCTCTAAAATGACAAAATTATTCTTCTTTTGTTCCTCATTTTTTACTTAATATTTAAGTACCTCTAAAATAATAAGGTTGTTCTTGTTTTGTCCACTTAACTCTAACAGTATTAGAAAACTGTTAGTAGCAATAACTACTGGGCATTTAACTGTTTGAGGACCTAAATAAATGCTCTTGCTAATTCTTTTTCTATTTTGTTATAGATTTTCAAATAACTAATTTTAGAGTATTAAATGATATACTTATATTTATACATTATTTACATACTTTTCCAGCTTAATTTTATACTTAATAATTATTTCTTTAGGAGTCCTTTATCTTAATTTGTGATATTTTGTTAATTGAGCAAGTCAAGAGACATTGATATAAAAAAAAAAAAGCTTAAAAGTGGTATGTTTCTAAAATAGATAAAAGGAAAGTGATAAAAAGGTCCAATCACAAGAGTCCAACATGCTAGATTTCAAGTCCATATGAGTTGATTACATAAGCCCATTGATTCAATTTATAGCCTATAGAGGAAAAAATGGTATGGATAGGACTAGTTTCACCCTAGTTGATATTTTAAGGACTAGTTTTTTGGACATAGATAGGACTAATTTTTTGACTTGATGGAGAGAGAAATAAAAATATTCTAAAATTGTACTTTTTATTATTTATTTCTTCTCTATCTTTTATGCTATTTTACTTTATTTTCTCTATTATTGTAGTGTTTTTTTCTTTCTTTGTCTCTATTATCTTTTGTCTAAATCAAAATTTTAAAAAATTGGGAACAAATCAAAGCTTGTTTTTTAGATATTAGGGAGTTTTGTATTTGAGGGTAAGGTAAAATATGTATTCTATTTAACGAAAGCTTTGATATTCTTTGATAATGACTTATGAACGTTTTGAAGAAGGTTTATAATAGTGATCTGGAAATTATTATACTGAAATAATCATTTTTTCAGCTAAACTATTCATCTTCTTCATAATAGCGATCTAGACATCACAAGTCAAGTAGTTTATGACTTCATAGCAAGAACTAATTAATCTGTGATCAAATATTACTTGACATGATATCAAGGACTACTTATTTGGCCCTATGTCACGTAATAGTTAAGTAGTACTTGACTTGAGATCAAGAATGATTGTTTGATTTGAAACAGCAGCAAATAAAATTATAAATAGGGATTTAAATGGGCTATTCTTCTTTGGCAATGGACACTTAGATGTTAACTTTCTCGTCCTTTCCACTGACATTGTAGCTAAAGATTTTGCCCATTGCTTATGTTTAACTAACCTAGCTTTTGTCATTCTAGGATTTTATGTGCGCATCTAAATGAGAAGAATCAATCAAAGATGTTAAATGTTGACTTCGGTGCACATTTTTAAGTTTAAGGGCAGTTTTCGTAGTCAGATATAAAGAATTCTGCATACTTAATAACAAATAAATCACAGTTTTAGTTGAAAAATGAAAAAAAAATATTAAGTTAAATCAACCAAATGAACTAATTGAAGAAATAAGAGATCAAGTTTTACTTGACCTAAGGTCAAGTACACTTGACGCTTTGTCAGGTAAATGATTCAAGACTTCATGTAACTAAAAATTTGTCATAAGGTCAAGATCCACTTGACCCAAAATTAAGAAGTACTTGACCTTAGGTCAAGTCGTTCTTAACTTTTTCTGAGGTCAAATAGAACTTGACTTTTGCTGACATCAAGTGGAGATAAATTTACGGGAAAGTGTATTGACCTTTGACCTTCGATGGGGTCATGTCAATCAATGGTCATATCAACTTTTCTGTAGTATTAGCTGAGGGTTTGGTTAGGGCATTTCATTCTTTTAACTTGTGTAGGCCTCAATACTTAGTTCTATAAAACTTATTATTGGAGTTGAGCCTAAAAGTATCTATAAGGGGTGAAAAGAGTCCTATCACTATCCTTTTATCATAAAGGAGTCCATATGTGTGTTTCAATGGGACCATAAATAGACTTTAATTCAAGAAAAGAAGCCTGATCCAAGATCATTAAATCTATACATGATATAGAGTTATCTAATGTGTTGGTGACTTAAGGAATCGAGACAGAAATTAAAAGGACTCTTTTTAAAAGTCAGTAGCCCATTCTCATTCATTAAAGTGAAACTTTAGGAAACTGGATAAATAGAATTACTTGATTCAGCTATCTATTTATCACACAAAGCTCTATATAAAGATGCCGAGCGCAACATGACAGGGTGAGACAAAAAGGGAGAGCTCCAGAAAGCAGTAGTTGCAGTAAGGTGGGGGCGAGAGAGATTAATAGAGAGAGCAATTAGAGGCCAAATAAGAAGAGGAAGCTTGCAATTATTCTCAATCATTCCTTACTTCGCTCAATTCTCGTTTGTTAATTTTTAGTTTTTCATTATGTTACAAATTTTTATTTTTAGTTTTGTCATTTTCATTATGAACTAGATTTTGTTTCTAAGATTATAATGGGATCTCTATATGTAGTTTGAATTATATTGTTTCTTCTTTGATTTTGCGATTATAATTTACGAATTCTTTATTCTATCACGTTCTTAATACTATTGAGTGCTTGATCACCACCTAAATTGATATTGGTAATTTGTATGAACTTGGAAAATGAATTTCAAATTTAGATCCAGATAGAATAACACATGATCATGCTTAGATGAATTTGTAGGAATATACATACATATCATGTGCAATTATTTAAAGACCTTACTCTTAATGAATCTTTTCTTAATCTAATTCACATAGGAATATGGTGAGTTAATTAAAAGAGTTATTTCTACGTGACTATTGGAAGAAGCTTGTAGATATATTAGGGTTCTTGATTGTCAATTTAGGTTAAATAGTAATTCAAAGAGAGTAACTATTAATTCAAGCATACGTAGAGTGAAAATTGTATTCCTAGGTTTATTTTCATTAGTGATTTAATAAAATTACTTGCACTCTTTAGTTTTATTTTATTTATTTTCTTGTTTTCTTTTAGTTTAAATTTTAAGATCATAATTTTTAAATTGATTATTTGAATAAATTGATAACTAGTTTAGGTTAGTACTTAACAAGTTATAGCAATGTCTTTGTGGGAATGATATCTTTATTCATCACTTTATTACTTATTCGATATGTGAGCTTGCGTATAAAAATCTATAACACGTTTTTGGTACCACTGCCTGGGAAATTATTTTATAATATTTTTTGTTAATACTAATATCGATAAGTTGAGATTTAATTCAAACTTTTATTTTATTTTATTTATAATTATTGTTCTTTTCTTTGATAATCTCATGTACTCATTAGCATTACCTGAGACGTACAAGAAACTGGGAGCTTTTGCCATTGGATCCTGAAATTGAAATAATACTACGGGATATTCGAAGAATGAAAAATCGACGAGTAAAATCTCCAGCACTAATAGGTGACTAAGACGAGACGAAGCCTCTACGTGATTATACTGTTCCATTAATTGACGGCCTCAGTTCAAGCATTCGAAGACCTACAATTAATTCTAACAACTTCAAACTAAAGTTTGCTATTATTCAAATGACCCAGAGCTCAGTTTAGTTTGGGGGACTGCCTAGTGATGAGCCAAACTAGCACATTATGAATTTTCTAAAAATCTGCAACACTTTTAAGCACAATAAAGCTTCTGATGATGCAATCAGGTTGTGGCTTTTCCCTTTCTTTGTACGGGATAAAGCTAAAAGCTAGTTGTACTCCTTACTAGCTAGGTCAATCACTACATAGGATGACTTGGCACAGAAATTTCCAGCAAAGTTTTTTCTGCTGGTATTCATTGGAATAAAATTCCAGAAAATATTTTCATAAAATTATTTTCAAAAATACCATAGTTTGTAAAATCTAAAAACGCAGCAGAATTGGTCATTTAAACTCTTTATAAAATATTTCGGATCATGATCTAACATAAATTAACTCCTAATCTAGACAAAAACAATACTCGGATTTGCTCCACAACCTTCTCATCTTTTTTTCTATTCTCTAAAGCCATCTGATTGATCCAATGCGTGGTCACCCTTCTAATTCCCAACAAAGAGATCTGTCAACAAATAAAAAGATAATTATCTTGAACTAATTTCTCTAAAATAGCCGAAACACCAAGGATAGTAAATTCCCTAGTGCTAACCGATTTTTTTATGCTCTTCCTCTCTCTATTTTTTTCGTGTGAAACTCTTTTCATAAGGGTGTTTCACGTGTAACACTTATAATTGGCAGTTAGAGAATTAATCTCTTAACTATAGAGAGATTAGTAAACCCTAATGGGCTTATTGGGCTTGTGGACTGAATTAAACATCAAATAATTATTAGACTTTAATTTGAGCTAGATAGGGGATCAAATGGATTCATAAATCCCAAGCTCTAATTGACTATCTACCCACAATCATAATTAACTCATAATTATGATTGGACCTTGTCAATTAATATTAAGGCATATAACTATAGGCCTAATATTGAACTCTTGGACTAAATGTCATTTATTTTCTATGAAGCTTATTGTCAAATAATTAGCTCGATCTATTTAGTATGTACTATACTTGTAGTCGTACCTCCAATATAATGCTATACTAGTAGGGTGAAATTATTGTATTACCCCTCTAGTATATGTTTACTTTTAAGTTATCATTTTTCATCTAATGGATAATAGTTGACTACACTGTTTGTATCTGTTTATACTAATACAGTCAAATTCACATAATGAATATGGGGGCCCTAGTTTATATTATCCGAGTACTTGAAAAAACATAAAGTAACATTATATGCATAGCATCCATCATGAAAAACGTTCTATATATTTTATATACCTTATATTCCAAGATACTAGAGTTTGAACCATAAATCAGAACTAGTCCTTAAGTAACTCAAAAAGATAAAACACATGAAAGTAAGTTTATTAATCACTAGTATTAAGGTTTTCTACAATAGTGCTACATTAATGAAATTAGAAATTTGAGTTATGGCACTTAACCTCAAATTCTAATTCACTTGATCCTATTCGATGCTATTATATCTTTCTTATAATACACTAGTATTTCTATCCAAAGAATTACTTCGATAATTAGAGACTTCATTAATCAAATAGATAATACTATATTCTATGGCATAGTAAAGTATTCCATCTTCAATCTACATAATGTGAACAATTTAATTTAGACATAATAGAATAAAAAATATAATGTCTTCCACATATGAACTCATCATATGAATAATCATTTATTACTTATTATATGTTTCGGAATCTTTTAGATGTTTACATAAAATAAACATAGACATCACATATATATATATATATATCAATAGGATATAAATAAAATAGAATTTCATAACATGGAATTTATTAATAACAAACAGACAACAAATAATCTGCTAAATATTGTTTGTAATGTCAAAATAATACACTACTTTATAGGATATTATTCCAACAATCTTCCACTTGATCTTTAAAGTAGATCTAACATGTCACGTAGTCCTATCTCTTCTAGGTGGTCCTTAAATACTCTAGTTGCTAAAGATTTGGTAAAAGGATCAGCAAGACTCTTTGCAGATGTTATCTTACTCACTATCATGTCTCCTCTTTGAATAATTTCTCTGAGCATATGATATTTCCTTTCTATGTATTTTCCTCTCTTGTGGCTTATAGGCTCTCTGAAGTTAGCAACTGCTCTACTGTTATCATAATAGAGTGTTATAGATTATTGTGCTCCAGGTACTGCCTCAAAATCTATAAGGAAATTACGAAACCAAACTGCCTCTTTAGCTATTTTAGAAGCTGCCACATATTCGGCCTCTATGGTTGAATATGCAATACAAGATTGCTTGATACACCTCCATATAATGGCTCTACTATCAAGAGTAAAGACTAAACTAGAGGTAGATTTTTAGAGTCTTTATCAGATCAAAACTGAATCAATATATCTAACAGGTGTTAGATTTTCTCCAAAATATACAAGCATATAATTTCTAGTTCTCCGAAGATACTTTAGAGTATACTTGATTGCACCCCACTATTCAGGTCCTGGATTAGAATAGTAATGACTTACAATCCCAACAGCATAATAAATATCTGGTCTTGTGCAAAGCATAGCATGCATGAGACTTTCCACTGCCGAAGCATAAGGAATATTTCTCATCTATTCTTCTCTTCTTCTGTTTTAGGAGAATTCTCATTAGACTGAGTAATTCCTTTACGAAAGGGTATCAAATCTTTCTTGGAATTTTGTATTGCAAACCTAACCAGTATTTTGTCTATGTATGAAGCTTGTGATAAGGCTATGCATTTGTTCTTTCTATCTCATAGAATCCATATTCCTAAAATGTAGCAAGCTTCACCTAAGTCTTTCATATCAAACTGTTGTGCTAACTAGACTTTCACTAATGATAATGATCTAACATCATTCTTAATGATTAGAATATCATCAATATACATTACTAGAAAAATCACTTTATTGTCCTAAATTCTTTTATAGACACAAGGTTCATCTATATTTCATTCAAAACCATAAGACTTAATTGCTTCATCAAATCTTATGTTCCAAGATCTAGACACTTGCTTGAGTCCATAAATAGATCTCTTAAGTTCACAAACTTTTCTTTTTGACCCTTTTTAACGAATCCCTCTAGTTGTATCTTATAAATACGTTCATCAAGATTGCTATTCAGAAATGCAGTCTTGACATCCATTTACCATATCTCATAATCAAGAGATGTAGCGATGGATAAGAGTATACGAATAAACTTGATCACAGCTACAGGAGAGAAGGTTTTTTTGTAGTCGATACATTCCTTCTATGTATAATCCTTTGCAACTTTCCCTTCTACTCTCCTCTTTTTTTATAGACCCACTTACACCTAATGAGTTTTATCCCTTTAGGTAGATCTACCAGTTCTCAGACTTTATTAGAGTACATGGACTCTATTTTGGATTCCATTACCTTTTGCTAGAGATATTTATCAACATCATCCATTGTCTCATTGTAGGTGTAAGGATCAGATTCTTGGTCACAAGACTCTCATATTCTCAAGTATCTTTCAGGTTATCTTACGATTCTCCCACTATGATGAGAATATGATATTTGTTGAGTTTTAAGTGAATTATCTTTCTTAAGTGCTTTCTTTATCTTATCTTCTATAGATTGGCTAATAACATCATCAGTTAATTCTTCAAGAACTAACTTTCTTTTGGGCTTAAAATCTTTTGTATATTTTTCTTCTAAGAAAGTAGCATTTGTACTCACAACACTTTCTTTTCTTCAGTACTATAGAAATAATACCGTCTTGTTCCTTTTGGGTAACCTATAAATAGACACAATTCAGATCAAGATTCAAATTTAGTCGTTTTCTCTTTCAGAATGTATATTGGACAACCCCAAATAAGAATAGGGTGAAACTAGGTTTATGTCTTTTCCATAATTCGAATGGTGTCTTAGGTACTGACTTAGAGGGAACTCTATAAAGCAGGTACATAGCAGTTTCTAAAGCATAACTCTAAAAGGATATGAGTAATTGTGAATGACTATGCATCGACCTAACCATATCCAAAAGTATCCTATTTCTTCTTTCAGCAACACTATTTAGTTGAGGCGTACCAGGTGCTATGAGTCAAGATAGGATCCCATTGTCTGTGAGAAATTCAAAAAATTCCCTAGAGAGATATTCACCACCTCGATCAGAGCAAAGGGTCTTTATGTTTTTTCCTAACTACTTTTCAGTTTCAACTTTGAATTCTCTAAACTATTTAAAAGGATCCAATTTGTGTAGTATTAGGTAAACATAACCAAATCTAGAATAATCATCCATAAACATAATGTAGTCTTCAAAACCTCCTCAAGCTTAAATATTCATGGGCATGCGGACTAAAAGACCTTTTCTAGTAATTGGTCTTTTAGTCATTTTATCTTCCAGATAGGATTCGCGAGTTAGTAATAATTTGACTTCTAACAAACTTAAAGGTCCATCATTAACTAATCTTTAAATTTTGTTTAGGTAAATATGATTGAGTCTCAAATGTCAAAGATAAGTTTCATCATTAGTTTTCACTTTCACTTTCTTATGTTTAGGATCTACATGTTCATAATTATTTTCAAGATTATTCCTATGAGTATCAGTGCAAATAAGACTTTTATTCTTTCTAATAGAAACTTTATTGTCAAAATGAATAGAGTAACCTTGTCTTATCAAACAAGAAATAGAAATCAAATTCCATTTAAATACCAGAATATAATAATAATTCTTTACTTCTACAAACCCAAAATCATTGAAATTCAAAATAACATCTCCAATTACACGAGCCTTATCTATTAAGCCATCTCCTAACCGCAATGTGAACTCTTTATTAGCGAACTTCCTAGTTTTCTTGAACTCCTACAAAATATTGCAAATATGGACAGTGGCTCCCAAATCTACGATCCAAAAATTGATAGAATCAACCACATGATAAGCCTCAATGAACAACAAATTTCCATTACTTTGTTTGTCCTTGCTGTTGTTCTTTTCCTTTTTAAGGGCTAGGTAAATTTTATAGTTTCTTTTCCAATATCCATCCTCACCACAATGGAAATATTTTTCCTTTAGTTTGGCATCTGTGGGACCCATTCCCAAGCCATATGCCACGTGGATGGCCGAGCGGTTGAACAGGTCATAAAAGGGGTCTACCATCCGACAGGTGTCGAGAATGATTAGTTAAAGGCCACGCGGGTCGCAGTGATCTCACAATCGGCCACTGGACCATCCGAAGTTAGGGCTGAGCCCGTCACAGACCCTGGGCAATTTTGGCCCAGTCCGACCCTTACCTCGCCAGCTGGGGGGTCGGATGCCCTAAGGGTCTTCCACCTGAATACAATGGCCCTTACCTCGATAGTTGGGGGGGTCGGAAGCCCCAAGGATCTTCCACCTGAATACAATAGAAAGCAACTCACGACTCCAGACCCAGACAGAGCATTTAATGCGATCTTGGGTAGGTGTGCGTAAGGGGCAAGCCGTTCTGACAGAACGACGATTCACCTAAATCTCACTTCTGACAGATTCAAGCCATAAGAGGCAGCGGAAATCATGCTACGGTGATACAGAGGAGATCACGGAAATCTCGGCCCGTGACTTCGAAAAAAGACTTTGAGCAGGAAGGTACTCAGTCCGGAGATTGAGACCAACATTGTTCACGATCTCAGGCTTATACATATATGAGCCATACGTTCCTGAGAGGGGCATGTACGCTTACAGAGAGAAATATATAAAAAAAAAAAAGGCTTAAGAGCAAAAAACATAAACATATACTGAACTAATTCCTTGTTACCCTGTATCAAAGGCAAAACTACTGACTTAAGCATCGGAGAGTCTTTGCAGGTGGCCACCCCCTCCTCTCCAACCCTACTTGGAGTTCAGAGTACTTTGGGATAGCGAGGACACGTGGACAATTGGAGAACATATCATCAGCGGTTCAGAGATACTTGGACGGCTGGTGAGAAACCGCTCCAACAGTTTGGCGCTGTCTGTGGGAAAAAACAGTTGAGTGTGAGAAAAAGAGTAGGAGATTCGCGATCGCGCTCTCCAAGAACAAAAAGCCATACAACGTCTGATGGCACCCTCAAGGATGACAACCAGGAGTGCACGTCCCGATGCCAAAGGGAGCTCCCGAGAAGCACGACCAGATCTGGAGCAGAAGCTGGATCAGATACTTGCCGCCCTTGCAGAAGCAAACCGAAAGGCAGACATGGCCCACGAAGCCGTCCTGGGTTTAAGGGATGAAGTCGCAGAGGTACGTAGAGATAACGCCTGCCTCGAAGGGCTACTGGCGAGCGAAGACAGGACCCAGCGGAGAGAAGATTTTGACGAAGAGTTCTAGCAAGAATTCGAAAATCAACCACGAGGGGAAGCTCCCACACCCTCCAGATCGCATATGCAGGGGGCACGTCAAAGCCAGTCGAGACCCTTCCAAACCAGGGGTGCAATAGGTGGAAGGCACCATGGAAGCCCAAGAGGTACACCTCCCGACTGGAAGCAAGAGATGATGGCAGAGTTGGGTAAGAGACTCGGGGCCCATCACAGCCAGACCCTTGACGATCTGGCAGAGCAATCTGTGCGAGGGATCAACTAGACAGCCTTCACCGACTGGATCCAGATGGAGCCCAGGCCAAGGGACTTCACGACCCCGACCTTTAGGCCGTTCGAGGGAAAAACGACCCCCTCGACCATATATAACACTTTCAGCAGAAGATGGCTTTGGAGACCAGGGACGAGGCCATGATCTGTAAAGTCTTCTCTACGACCCTAGCAGGACCGGCCCTGCTGTGGTTCCGACAGCTCTCGGAAAAATCCATAAACAGGTTTGAAGATTTCTGCAAGCTCTTCTTAAAGCAGTACGCGGGTGTGCAGAGACAGCAAAAAACCATGCGAGACCTGGACCCATTAGAGCAGGCCGCAGATGAGTCTCCACGATAGTACCTCTCACGCTTCCTCGAGGTAATGTCCCTGGTCCATAATGCCGACTCGGTCCAAGCCGCAAGCTCATTCGTCAGGAGCCTGCAGCCAGGATCAATGTTATCGGACCACCTCCTCTTGAATCTTCCGTACGATATGGCGGACGTCCAAGCGAAGTCGGAGGGGGTATTCAGGGTGTTGGAAAGCCACCAGAAGGCTCCCAAAACCTCCGCCGTGATAACAACGATGCCGGTACAAATCCTGGCTCCGCAAGTGGTGAAGAGGCCCTCGCTGAGATAAGGGTCGGCCCCGAAGTAGGAAGCCCCTAACTGTAATAGTCAGGAAGACGGTAAGAGGAGGAAGACGTCTCGCGACCCCCTGCCGAGGTATGAGCTCAACACGCCGATCAACGTGATCTACCTCCAAAACAAGGACAGGGGCATTTTCAAAGACCTGCCCAAATCTGGCGTCACTGAGCATGTGAAGAACAGGAGCAAGTATTGCCAGTTTCACAAAGACTTCGGGCACGACACCGTCCACTGCCGCAGCCTTTATGCACAGGTCATGATAGCGATCCAAGTTGGCAAGCTGAAACCATACGTGAAAACTGGTGGAGCCCAACCGCTGGAAGACGTCGCCAGGTCTGAAAAACGGAAGCAGATCCAAGCCTCTGGGTCAGGAGAGTAGACCCTAAGGATAGTGTCAACCATAGTGGGCAGGCCAGAGCTGACCCAAGATTAAGAGGAGAAGGAGAAATGCCTCAAAAGAAATGAGGGAAGGGTGAAGTGCCTGAGGGGGATGGGGCATTCTGTCAACCATTTGACGTCAGGAGAGAGCCGCACCTCTGCCACCCCCATCGTTTTCACCCAGCAAGATCTAACTATGGTGCGCCAGCCTCACGACGACCCCCTAGTGATTAAGTTGCAGATCGGCTCCGCATTGGTAGGAAGGGTTCTGGTCGACGGTGGCAGCAGCGTCGATATCCTGTTCCTCAGCACATTTAAGAATATAGGTCTAGATCGAAGCGCGCTCAGGCTGATCTGTCAACCGCTGTTCGCTTTCGACAGCACGAGGGTCTGCCCTTTGGGCATCGTGACCCTGAATGTCTGTGCTACCGAGAGATGCTTGGATATGGATTTTGTCGTCATTGACTGCAAGTCCTCCTTCAATGTCATCATGGGAAGGGGATGGATCCACGCCATGCATGGGGTCGCTTCCACCCTCCACAAGGTCTTAAGATGTCTATCAAAGGACGGTGCCTACACGATAGACATCAGGGGAGACCAGGCCTCTGCAAAGAAATGCTTTTCAGCCGCTCTGAGGGGAGCCGACGCAGATGCAAGCACCGCAACCGGGAAAGGATAGCAATCAGAGGACCGCCTGCCAGCGTACATGAAGCGAATCGAAGAGGAATCTGACGGTCCCGAATCCACGATCGAGAAGCTGGTAGCGGTCCCTTTGAAAGAGGTAGAGCCGGCGAAGGTGGTTCTACTTGGGGCCTTACTGCCCAAGGAGCAAAAGAACGAAATGTTGGAATTCCTGAAGCGGAATGAGGACGTCTTCACGTGGTCCCATGACGACATGCCCGGGATAGACCCCACACACACCTGCCACTAGCTGAACATAGATGATAATTTCCCGTCAGTCAGGTAGAAGCCCCAAAAGTTCGCACCAGAGAAAAACAGGACGATCAACAAGGAGGTATAGAAGCTGCTAGAGAACGGTCTGATTAGAGAATGCGTGTACCCGCACTGGGTCTCCAACTCGGTAGTGGTGAAGAAGAAAAATGGTGACGACCGTATTTGCATAGACTTCACTAACCTGAACAAGGCCTGTCGGAAGGATAGCTTCCCCCTACCGAGAATCGACCAAATGGTAGATGCGACGGCGGGATTCAACAGAATGAGCTTTTTGGATGCCTATTCTGGGTACAACCAGATTCCCTTATACGCAGAGGACCAGATCCATATGACTTTTATTACGGAGCGGGGTCTGTACTGCTATAGGCATATGCCATTTGGCTTGAAGAATGCGGGGGCAACCTACCAAAGGTTTATGAATAAAATGTTCGCCGGGCTGTTAGGGGAGACGATGGAGGTCTATATTGACGATATGGTCGTGAAGAGCAGAGAAGATTCAGACTATCTGAGACACCTAAATGAATGTTTTCAGATTCTGAGGCAATATCGGATGCGTCTAAATCCCAAGAAATATGTGTTTGGGGTGTCCTCCGATCAATTCTTGGGACATATCGTGAGCAGGAGGGGTATTGAGGCAAACCCGACCCAGCTGACCTCGATTGCAAATGTGCAGAGACCCTTGACCGTTCGGGAGGTCCAACGCCTGGCCGGAAAGATAGCTGCCCTCAGCCGATTCGTCTCCAAGATGTCCGACTGGTGCAAGCCTTTCTTCCAATATTTGAAGAAAAGCTCTACTGTGATCTGGGGGGAGGAACAGGACAGGGCACTGACAGATCTCAAGATGTATTTGAGTCACCCACCTATCCTGACTTCCCCAGTAGAAGGGGAGTGCATGTACGCCTATTTAGCGGTATCCGAAGTAGCGATCAGCGCCGTACTGTTCATCGAGGAAGACGGCAAGCAGAAACCAGTGTTTTACATAAGTCGCATGCTCCTGGATGCCGAGACATGATACAGTATAGCAGAAAAGCTAGTCCTTGCTCTGGTCAACGCTAAAAGGAAACTCCGGTAGTACTTTGAGGTACACTCGATCACCGTGTATACTGATTTCCCTATTCGTCAAATTTTGGCCAAGCCAAACTTGTCGGGACGGCTGACCAAATGGGCCATCAAGCTGGGAATATATGATATCGAGTATCGGCCTAGAGCGGCGAAGAAAGGACAGGTCATGGCAGATTTTTTAGTAGAAATCGAGTCCTTCGGCGAGCAGCATGACCCGTGTGAGATGTCCCAGCTCTGCCCCCCTTCAGCAACCTGGACGCTTCACACCGACGGATCCACGAATGCCTCGGGGTCAGGTATCGAGATAGTCTTGCAGACCCCTTAGAATTGAGAAGGTGTTGAGACTCGGCTTCCAGGTGACTAACAATGAGGCAGAGTACGAAGCACTGCTACAAGGCCTTGAGCTGGAACTGCACTTCAGAGTGGAGGACATTGCAATAAAGACCGACTCGCAGTTGATCGCAGGTCAGGTCAGGGGAGACTTTGAAGTAAAAGAACCGAGGTTGCACAGGTACTTCTCCAAGGTAATGGGGGCAAAAGCTCGTTTTGGCAATTTCAATATCGAACCAATTCCCAGGGAGATGAACCAGAGGGCCGACGAGCTAGCTAAGAGTGCGTCAATCGGGGGTACAGCTGGAAGCATAGAAGTTCTCCTAGAAGGCGAGAGCATGGAAGACCCCACGCAGACCCCTGCGCACCATGTGTTCACAACCGGAACTGCTAACGAAGGATGGATGAAGCCCATCATCCAGTTTTTGACGTTGGGGAACCTACTCGTAGACCCCCAAAAAGCAAGGTCAGTCAGGTTGAAGGCAGCTAGGTACTCGATGGTGGGGAAACGATTATACAGGAGATCGATGATGGGACCAATGATGCGGTGCATAGGTCCCGAAGAAGCGCAAAAGCTAATGGAAGAAATCCATGAGGGAGTATACGGCAACCACTCTGGCAGACGTAGCCTCACCCACAAGGCTCTAACGGCTAGATACTTCTGGCCATACATGAGGACAGAGGCAGCGTGATTCATCAAAAAATGTGATAAGTGCCAGAGGTTCTCTCCAATGAAATGCCAGCCCACGGAGGTACTTCATTCGAACATAACCCCCTGGCCGTTTGCCAAATGAGGTCTGGACATCGTCAGAGAGCTCCTCAGAAGTCCAGGGGGAAGGAGGTATGTCCTGTTGGCCACGGATTACTTCACCAAATGGGTAGAAGTTGAAGCCTACGCAACCGTGAGCAAAACAGACACGATTAACTTCATCTGGAAGAATATAATCTGTCGGTTCAGGATTCCGAAAGAGATACACGCCGATCATGGCACGCAGTTCCAAAATGCTAAGGTCAAGGAACTGTGCGAGTTATATGATATAAGGCTCAGTTTCCCTTCTATGAACTACCCACAGGGGAACGGTCAAGCGGAGGCAATAAACAAAGCCATATTCAGCAACATCAAAAGAACCTGCAGGAGGCTAAAAGCAAGTGGTTAGAAGAGCAACCAGCCGTTGTATGGGCTCATCGAACCACGGAGTGGAGGTCGATCAGAAGAATGCCATTCGCCATGGTCTACGGATCAGAGGCTGTGATCCCGATAGAGGTCGGCTTCCCGACCCTCCGCTCCGAAGTGGTAAAAGATGCCCCCTTAAACGAACTCCAGCTAAGTCACAACACAGACCTCCTGGAGGAAACGAGAGATATGGCCCTGGTCCACCTAGCTTCATACCACCAACAGGCTAGGACATATTACACAAAAAAGGTTAGTACCCGGTGGTTCAATGCCGGGGATTGAGTCTTAAAAGTTAGAACAAGGAACTCCTCGAAACTGGATTCCAATTGGATCAGACCCTATGAGGTGATCAAAGCACTCGACAATGGTGCGTATATCCTGAAAGAGCTCAAGACGGGAAAAAACCTGCCGAACACGTGGAATGCTCAGCACTTGAAAAAATATTATGTGTAAGGCACATGCATATGATGTAAGACCATGAGAATGCTTATATTATTAACGAGCTTAAATCCAAAACAGGTCAAGTTCTTTTTTTGCCACTTGGATTCATCTTACGGATCGCTATGCAAAAAAGGTCTGCCCATAGTGGCAGACCCATGCACTATTCATGCGTGAGACCTATGGGAATGGGTTTGCCCATGGAGGCAGATCCAACGTTTTGTGTTGCCACGAAAAAAGGTCTGCCGCAGTTACAGACCATATGTACTACTCACGCAAAAAACACTCGCACTATGGGACTCACATCGCTCGTCGACGACCCTAGAAAACATGCGAGAAGGAAATAGCTGTGCAACAAAATCTTGCCAGCAGACCTCAAAAATGCTAGCACTATGGGACTCACGTTGCTCGTCGACGACTCGAGAAAACGTGTGAGGAGGAAATAACTGTGCAACAAAATCTTGCTAGTAGACCTCAAAAATGCTCGTACTATGGGACTCACGTCGCTCGTCAACGACCCGAGAAAACATGCGAGGAGGAAATAGCTGTGCAACAAAATCTTGCCAGCAGACCTCAAAAACACTCGCACTATGGGACTCACGTCGCTCGTCGACGACCCGAGAAAACGTGCAAGGAGGAAATAACTATGCAACAAAATCTTGCCAGCAGACCTCAAAAATGCTCGCACTATGGGACTCACGTCGCTTGTCGACGACCTGAGAAAACGTGCGAGGAGTAAATAGCTGTGCAACAAAATCTTGCCAGCAGACCTTAAAAATGCTCGTACTATAGGACTCACATCGCTTGTCGATGACCCGAGAAAACATGCAAAGAGGAAACTGCTGTGCAAACAAAAACTTGCCAGTAGATCTCAAAAATGCTCGCACTATGGGACTCACGTCGCTTGTCGACGACCCGAGAAAACGTACGAAGAGGAAATTGCTATGCAAACAAAAACTTGCCAACAGATCTCAAAAATGCTCACACTATAGGACTCACGTTGCTTGTCGACGACCCGAGAAAACGTGCGAAGAGGAAACTGCTGTGCAACCAAAAGCTTGCTAGCAGATCTCAAAAACGCTCGTACTATGTGAATCACGTCGCTCGTCGATGGCCCGAGAAAATGTACGAAGAAGAAACTGCTCTGCAACCAAAAACTTGCCAGCAGATCTCGAAAACGATCATACTCTGGGAATCGAATCGTGTAATAAAACACTTATCGATGACCCAAGAAAACATACAAAGAGAAAGGGAGTGTGCAACCTAAAAGCTTGCCAGCGGACCCCCCAAGGAACACTTTTAGCTACACAAAGAGCTAAATGAAAGCAGGGTCGGGATCCACCCGTTGGAAGTGGAAACTCCCTAAGGAATGTTTTGGCTACACGAAGGGCTAAAGGGAAATAGACTCTAGCCAGGGGATGATCTATTTTTGCATGATCAGGGTGTGAATGGATTTGGAGTCTACCCATTGGAAGTAGTCCAGAACCAAACCAAATGTGAAGACAGAAATCAAGATTAAAACCTGTTTATTATGTCCTAAAAATACAAAGTGCACGGATAATAGTGGTGAGCACTCATGAACCCTACTTGCGGGGTACAGGTCTAGAGCGGACTCTTAAGGAGATATCGGAGGGATAATGCCCTGTTTGTTCTAGGTAAGAGCCAAGCCCAGGCCTTCTCCTTTGCAACGACGGGTCTAAACAATGGTCGACCAATCCCTAGAGCTGTTTCCGAGCACGGTCCCATTTGGGGTCGGAGAAATCCAGCCACACGCGTGGGTCGAACTCTGCCAAAACAAGTTATAACAAGAGTTATACTTCCGCGAAACTGGATGAGCCAAAACTTGCGCCCCTATCTCCGGAGCTAATCTTGGTAGTCATGACCCGAGGAAGACTCACTAGTAATCCAAAATCGAGTCCTTACAAGTATTTATACAGACGGTCGGATACAAAAGAAAACAAACTAAAAATGGTGGCATGTTCTTTATTATTTATTCGAAGGATTACAATGAATGTCAGCTTTACAAATATACAAAGTTTAGGGTCCTAGTTACCTCCGTCTGAGGGGGCGCGGCCAACCCCAGCACTTGGACCAGCCTCGGAGAAGGGTGGCATGGCTGGGTTGGATTCGTCACTAGAAACAATGACCGCACCTGACCCCTCGCCAGTTGAGACCCCGAGACTAGGCTGAGCATCTGGAACCTCTAAAGTTCGATCTGGCAGACCAGAAGCGGGGACAAGCTCTATGGCACCAGGAGTAGATGTAGAGGGCCCCTCCTTTTCCGTGACAAGCATCTTCAGCACGTCAGCTGGATACGTGATACTGATCTCATCCCCGAGCTGCTGCATATAGTGCTTGACGGAGTAGTGGTCCCTCTCGATGCCTTTCTAATCGTCAAATTGGTCTGGCGTTACCACTTCGGTGTGGCCTTCAAACTCTCTATTCTCCAAGCCAGNTATACTTCCGCGAAACTGGATGAGCCAAAACTTGCGCCCCTATCTCCGGAGCTAATCTTGGTAGTCATGACCCGAGGAAGACTCACTAGTAATCCAAAATCGAGTCCTTACAAGTATTTATACAGACGGTCGGATACAAAAGAAAACAAACTAAAAATGGTGGCATGTTCCTTATTATTTATTCGAAGGATTACAATGAATGTCAGCTTTACAAATATACAAAGTTTAGGGTCCTAGTTACCTCCGTCTGAGGGGGCGCGGCCAACCCCAGCACTTGGACCAGCCTCGGAGAAGGGTGGCATGGCTGGGTTGGATTCGTCACTAGAAACAATGACCGCACCTGACCCCTCGCCAGTTGAGACCCCGAGACTAGGCTGAGCATCTGGAACCTCTAAAGTTCGATCTGGCAGACCGGAAGCGGGGACAAGCTCTATGGCACCAGGAGTAGATGTAGAGGGCCCCTCCTTTTCCGTGACAAGCATCTTCAGCACGTCAGCTGGATACGTGATACTGATCTCATCCCCGAGCTGCTGCATATAGTGCTTGACGGAGTAGTGGTCCCTCTCGATGCCTTTCTAATCGTCAAATTGGTCTGGCGTTACCACTTCGGTGTGGCCTTCAAACTCTCTATTCTCCAAGCCAGACCTGTAACTTTCCACAGAAAGGACGTCTACCTACCTCTGGTACCTCGTCTTTAGTTTATCTGCATCTGCCAACCTATCCTTCAGCGCCGCCAGCCTGAGCTCCGCTTACCGCTGTGATAAGTCGACCAAAAAAGTGTTAATACCGGCAAGGTCCTCGTAGTGTTTGCGAGACATCTCCACCAGAGCACCCATCAGATTCTTTTAATCCAAGAAGAGACATCGGTTTACCTCGTTGGACCGGTCAAATCTGCGTCGCAGAGAATGGGCCTCGAGCTTGGATGTCGCCTCAGCTTTTCTCGCTTCCTTGGCATCCTCAACAGCCCGGTCACGAGCGATGAAGGCCAGCCCCATATTAGCACTGGCACTCTGCAACTCTTGCTCCTTGACCCTTAGCTCGTTCTGGGCCAGTCTGGCGGCCTCGAAGTGGGCAAGTCTGTCAGCCTCCGCCTCAGCTAGTCTCATGGCCAGCTCCTTGCATCTAGCCCCTTCTGCGCTCAGAGTTTGAGCCACCGCACTACTGACCCTCGCCTTCTCGAGGCTTTGATATAAATCAACGTTGGACCTCAATTCGGCGAGGGCAGCCTCGCTGCGCTCGGCCAATGCAGAGCAGGAACTCAGCTCCTCGACTAGATCCCTAACTCGAGAAGAGTAGAAGGACTGGATGGTAGTCAGCTGCAAGTTAAATAACAAAGGGGGAGTCAGCGTTTAGCAAAGATTTTGAAAAACATAGAAGTGACCGAATAGAACAAACCTGCACGAAGGTACGGCTACTGACGAGCTCGACATTCTCTAAAGAGAGTGCCTCCAGCCCCGACTCTACAGCTGGATCCTCCCTTTGGGCGTCGCCTATACTTGGGGAGCACGGCCCCGCCCCGCTGGCCACAAGGGCACCCTCTCCGCCTACCGGGCATGCCTCTGAGGCAATGGCGATAGGGACTGAGGGAAGTCCAGAGCCATCAGAAGCACCATCGGTCATGGTGGGAGGCAGTGCATCTCCTCTGGGTAGGCCACTGCGTGCCGACTATTTTCTCCTTAAAAGGGTCAGGGTCGCCCCATTATCGTCACTATCAGACGAGGGGACGACCCTGCCCCTTTTCTCCACCCGACCCTCTTCTTCGTTGGACGGGCCGACCTCGCGTTGCCGCTTTGTAGGGACCAAGGGAGGGGAGGATAGTCTGGATTTCAATCTCGGAGCTCCTCCACTGAGCTCGGCGATCTCTCCACCGAGGCTAACAGCGCTCGATTTAGAACCAGAGTCAGGGGTGGAGGAGATCGCTGCAGCAGACCCCCCAGCCAAGCTTGACGTCGTCTCTCCTCCCTGCACGATCCGTGTGGCAGACAGTCCCCCGGATGGAGTTCCACCTACATTGGAGCGAGGGACCTCTGGCATTTCGCCTTCCGAAAGCACCACGAGGCGCCGGCCAGTGGGTGCCTTGGTACGAGCCTTGTGTGCTGCGGCTCCCCCCTTGACGGGTGAAGGGTCAGCCGATGGGCCCGTCTCAGAAACTGCAGAGAACAGATAACATATTTAGCTCACGACCTCAATCCGACCCACGAAACTCGAGGATGCGAAAATGAACTCACCCTTAGCCTTCTTGGGGGCGGCGGTCTCCTCCCTGCGGAGCCTGACGCACTCCGCAGCCACAAGCCTCACAGCCTCCTCGAGCTCGTGGCTAGTCGGTGCCACCAGGTCGTTAGAGCCCGCTAATTGGCTTGAAGCCGTAACCTACTGACCCACCATAGTAATTCTGTCATGCTCATCCTGGCGGAATCGGTTCAGGGCAGAGGCATCAAGTAGACTCCGCATATGCTTGGTGATGACCCAAGTGTCCAGAGGGAATGGGAGGTACGACACTATCCTGGGCATCATATTCATCACCAAGGGGTTGAGGACAGCCTGGATGTACTGACAATCCCCGAGAGATCCGAAGATGATTATCCCCTCCAGGCTTTTGAGCCACCCCACTGACAAGTGTGGCTCGAACCTACTCTCTTCCACCGAGGCTGCGTAAGACAAAATAACGTGAGCAATAACAAACAGAGAGAACATAGACTCGATAATCACGACCTGACACTTACTCTGCAGGAAGGCTAAAGAAACTTGGAAGTGCTCGCCATTCACCCAAAGGGAGCACCACGCCCCTCCAACGGCATATAGCCTGGCGTATGAGTCCCATTGTTTGTCCGACCGCGGTATTCCCCAAAAGATGTGACGTCCTGGCAGCAGTTGGAGATAGAAGGTGGGGTAGGAGCCTTTCTTGGGGATGAGGATAAGCTTATAAGCATAGAAGACCACCTCCAGGTCAATATGCATGTTGTAGATAACTGACAGGACGGAAAGCCCCATCAGAATCATGATCCCATTTACATTCAGCTGCATCAGATGGATTCCCGTCAGAGCAAAGAATTGGTGGATCAGGGGAGGAAGATGGAATCGCAGCCAATCCAGATGCTTTCTACCCAGGATGATGGAACCCTCGGGGGTGCAAGGACGAAGATACCAGTCCGGAGGGGCCCTCAACCCGTTGTAGCGTCACTCCTCCGGGGAGGCAGAGCTGCCTCCTCAGTGAATCCAGCTCTGAATCCACAACGGGGCGATATTCCTACTGTTGACTTGAAGCCATTATTCTGAAGTACGACTTGAAGAGTAGAGGTCTTTAGAGGGGAAGGAAGCGGAAACCCTAGGATTTTATGAGGCTAGAACGATTGAAGATTTTGGTAAAGTGGCAAACGAACGCAATTGCGGCTTTTTATAGAGGGGAAGCCGAAGAGTTTTTCTGGAAAAGGGGAGAATGAGGTAGACTGAACAGTCGGAATTTCAAAATTCAAACAGATTTCGTGATATGGGATGGCGTGTCTCTGCATCGGTAAGAGGGGAACCACGTGCATCCCCCAGATTGGAGGAACGGAGAAATGATTTCCCCACTAGATGGATACGAATCCGTCAAGTAGGGAAATAGGGGCAGTTATGGGACCCGTTCCAAAGCCATATGCCACGTGGATGGCCGAGCGGTTGAACAAGTCATAAAAGGGATCTACCATCCAACAGGTGTCGAGAGTGATTAGTTAAAGGCCACGCGGGTAGCACGTGATCTCACAATCGGCCACTAGGCCATCCGAAGTTAGGGTCGAGCCCGTCATAGACCCTGGGCAATTTTGGCCCAGTCAGACCCTTACCTCACCAGCTGGGGGGTCGGATACCCCAAGGGTCTTCTACCTGAATACAATGGAAAGCAACTCACGACTCCAGACCCAGACAGAGCATTTAATGCGATCCTAGGTAGGCGTGCATAAGGGGCAAGCCGTCCTGACAGAATGGCGATTAACCTAAATCTCACCCCTGACAGATTCAAGCCGTAGGAGGCGGCGGAAATCAGGCTACGGCGATACAGAGGAGATCACAGAAATCTCAACCCGTGACTTCTGAAAAAGACTTTGAGCAGGAAGGTACTCAGTCCGGAGATTGCATGTTTCACGATCTCAGGACTATACATATATGAGCCATGCATTCCCGAGAGGGGCATGTACACTTACAGAGAGAAATATATAAAAAAAAAAAGGGCTTAAGAGCAAAAAACATAGACATATACTGAACTAATTCCTTGTTACACTGTATCAAAGGCAAAATCATTGACTTAAGCATCAGAGAGTCTTTGCAGGTGGCCACCCCCTCCTCTCCGACTCTGCTTGGAGTTCAGAGTACTTTGGGATAGCGAGGACATGTGGACAGTTGGAGAACACATCATTGGCAGTTCAGAGATACATGGACGGCTGGTGAGAAACCGCTCTAACAGCATACTTCTTGGTCTTCTTTTTCTTTGGAACTAGAGAAGCAAGAGTCTTGCTCTTTCTTTTATCTTTGCCTTTCGACTTAGGTTTGGAAGAACTAGCTTGAACTACATTAGCCTTAGCAAACCTTGACTTATTCTTCTTAAGAATATTCTCTATAATTTGTAGATCTTTCAACTCCAAGGATTTCCAGTTTATTAAGATATGCGATGACTTTCATCATATGTTCCTGAACTGGAGTACTTTTCTTTTGACGAAGATTCATGAATACACATGTAGCCTCATTTCTAGCCTGACGACCAAGACTGGTGAATATTTTGTTAATACTCAGCATAATGTCAGCAGCAGTATCCATCCCATAATGTTGTTATTGTAATATATTACTTATTAACCAAGTATATAATACTTAGCTATCTTATCAAATTGCTTCCACTTATCATATAAGTTTCTTTCATCGTTGGTGGACTCCATAGTTAGCTGAGCAAGACATAGAATGGTGAGAACCCACTTGTGTTTATCAGTAGTAAGTACTATGTCTAGGTTACATTTCCAATCTACATAATTTTTACCATCTAGCTTATTTTGTGTGAGTAAAATAGATAAAGAATTAAGTATAGACATTCTATGTATAAGCAAACATCATCTAGCATGTTTCGAATAATTAATATAATGTATTAAAAATACAATATGTAAGTGAAATATCCCTAAGACTATCACTTATATTCACGATAATTTGACATACAACTAATTACAAGCCTCCTACGAAAGGTCAAGTAATCAGGAAAGTCAAACTGAAATAATTTTGATTTAGTAAATAGATAGATAACTTTTATCCCATACTTCTAACTAACATTCTCTTTGGTCCTCTAATTGATTAATAAGAACTCTTATGGGAGGATATCAATATTTCGAGTTAAGTGTTTAACCATTATTTCAGTAACTAAGCTTTCTATATAAGACTGTCTCCTACGGGCGATCAGCCTTATATAGTTTACCTAGTAGTACTTTTTCCTAAAAAACTCATTTCCCGTATTACCCGGACAAAAACCCTCCTATGGGAGCTCACCAAGATTCTAAGACGAGTCTCATCCTAATACATAACGAACCAACAATAGAGATAATAGGTATCACATATCTTCTCCCACTTAATATTTTATAATTAGGGATTTATAGATTTTACCTAGTTATCTAACTAGCTTAGTAACCTAAAATCAATTATATAAGCATGTTCATATTTCCATAAGAGTAGCTATAATTATCTATATAATATATTACTAAAGAACATGTAATAATACTTAATTATTAGGCATGCATGCAACATTGTCCTAATAATATCAAAGTCGTAAGCAGATAATTAATTAATTTTTAATGATTTATTAATTTCTGATAATTTAAAATTATTTAACATTTAAACAATTCTAACTGATAAGATAATGTTAAATATTTAAATATGGAATATTTAAAATTTAAATTAGAAAAGATTTTCATAAAATCTAATCAGTTTAAACAAAAATTTAACTAATTAAATCTCCTTAAATATTTCAAATTTAAATTTCAATTTTTGAAATCTTAATTTGAATTTAACTTCCTTAAATATCTCCCATTATCTTATCTTTTAAATTTGAATTTAAAATTCAAATCTACATCTAATCTCATTAAATATCTACCAACCATAAATTCAAATTCAAAAAAAATTGAAAAGATATTCTGATTTAAATTTAAATTCAAATCTTCACAAAATTCAAAATTTAAAAGATAGAAGATTTTATAGATTAAATCTCCTACAATATCTCTAATTTGAATTTAAACAAATTTAAAATTTAAAATAGATAATTAACTATCACATAATCAATTTTTTTAAATATTTATTTAAAAATTTGAATTTAAAAAATAAAAGATATTATCTCATAATATCTAATTTTAAAATTTTCATTTTAAAATATCTCTAATTATTCAAATAATAATTAAAATATTATAGATATCAATCATATCCATTATTCAAATTAAAACATCCTATTAATTCAAATTTCAAAAATTCAAATTTAACAAGGATTTAGAATTTGGATTTATCAATTTTCATAAAATAATGGATAAATTAAATTAATTTTTAAAATGAAAATAATTTAAATTAGGGTTGGAAAATCGAAACACGTTAGGACAAGCCAACTGACAGAACGAGAGACCGATACATGAACGATGGCCTCGAGATATTATGCGGTCATGCTCAGGACAACTACCGAGCGCTAATGAGCTTGCATAATGCTACGCGACCATGCTCGGGACAACTCCTGAGCAACAACGGGCTCGCGTAGTTCTTGCATGACAAACACACGAGGTAGCACCCTAAGCGGCCAAGGCATGGAAGGCCACTCTCGCAGTCAATATATAGGAGGCCACTTGCTGGCCATGCGTGGATCATATCCACATAGCATGCACAACATAGCCATCTTTACGCCATGTGCGGATCACATCCGCGTGGCCAACCGGGCCATGCCCGCGCTGCATGTGCGGCTTGAATCTGGGTGGCCTGCACAAGAAGGCTTCCTACATGCTATGCACAGATCACATCCGTGCGGCTAGGAAACCTTACCTACACAGCCATGCGCAGGGACATGCCCGTGCAGTCCACACGTGGGTCACACCCTTGGGGTTCATGTAGGCAGTGCACATAGCTCCTAACCGTGCACCGCTCTGTCATTTCCTTTTTTAAAAATAAAAAATTGAAAAAAAAAACAGTTTTTCATAAAAACTTAAAAAAATAATTAAAAAATCAAAACATTTCTATGCATAGTTTTATCAAGAACACAAAATATGAATACATAGAAATCAAGAACATACCGAAAGCGAAAATTAAAAAAAAATAAACATGATCATCATCTCATAGTGACATCTCATCTAATAATCATTCAAACTTATTAAATCTATTGACCATCATACAAAATAGAGCATACTCATAACATAAACAAGACCAAATATAATCAAACTTTCCAGAAATCAAAACATCAATCAACAAGAGAATAGATCGGAGTAAAATATGCTAGAACGATAATAAAACCATACTCTGGTACTAATTGCTTGTATTCATTGGACTAAAATTCCAAATTATATTTTCGTAAAATCATTTTTAAGAACATCATAGTTTTGTAAAATTTAGAAACATAGCGGAATTGGCCGTTTAAAATTCTTCTCTTTACAAAAAATTTTGGATCGTAATCTAACATAAATTATCTCTTGATCTAGATAAGACCAATGCTCGGATTTATTTCACAATCTTCTCATCTTCCCATCTATTCTCGAAAGCTGTTTGATTGATCTAATAGGTTGTCACCTTCTTGATTCCTAACAAAAAGATCCGTAGACGAACAAGAAGACAATCTTCTCAAACCAATTCTTCGAGATGGCTAAAACACTAAGGATAGTGAATCCCCTAGTGCTGGCCCATTTTCCTCTACTCTTCCTCTCTCTATTTTTTCCGTGTGACACTCTCTTTACAAGGGTGTTTCATGTGTAACACTTGTAACTAGTAGCTAGAGAATTTTTCTCTTAACTATAGAGAGATTAGTAAACTCTGATTGGCTTATTAAGATTGTTGGGCTCAATTGATCATGAAATAATTATTTGGCTTAAATTTAAGCTAGATAGGGGACTAGATGGATCTAGAAAGCCCAAGTTCCAATAGACTATCTATCCACAATCATAATTAACTCATAATTATGATTGGATCTTGTCCATTAATATTGGGGCACACCATTATAGGCTCAATATTAAACTCTTGGACTAAATGTCATTTATTTTTTGTGAAGCTTATTATCAAATAATTAGCTCGATCTATTTAGCAATGCCATACTAGTAGGTGAAACTACCGTATTATCCCTCTAGTACATATTTATTTTTGAGTTGCAATTTTTCATCTAATGGATAATAGTTTACTACGGTATTTCTATCTGCTTATACTAACACAATCAAATTCACATAGTGAATACCGGAGCCCTAATTTAAATTATCCAAATACTTGAAAAAACTCAAAGTAATATTATATGCATAGTGTCCATCATGAAAATCGTTCTATATATTTCATATAGCTTATATTCCAAGATACCGGAGTTCGAACCCTAAATCAAAACTAGTCCTTTAGTAACTTAAAAAGATAAAACACATGAAAGTAAGTTTATTAATCACTAGCATTAAGGTTTTCTACACTAAAACTAGATTAGTGAAATTAGAAATTTGAGTTACGGCACTTAACCTCAAATTGTATTTCACTTAGTCATATTCGATACTATTATAACTTTTTTATAACACACTAGTATTTCTATTTGAATACTCACTTCGATAATTGGAGACTTTATTAATCAAATAAACAATTCTATATTCTATGGCCTACTAAAATATTCCATCTTCAATAAGCAGAATGCGAACAATTTAATTTAGACATAATAAAATAAAAAATACAATGTCTCCCACATATGAACTCATCATACGTACTTATTACAGTTCTCAGAATCTAGTAGATGTTTGTATAAAATAACTATAGACATCATATGTATATCAATGAGATATAAATGAAATAAAATTTCATAACATAGAATTTATTAAAAAAAAATAGACAACAAATAATCTGATAAATATTGTTTATAATGTGAAAATAATAAACTACTTTATAAGACATTATTCCAACATTTTCCACTAGCAAAGACTACCAAGCTGCATAATGATATCACTCCTTTCGTCCAATTTAACAATGAATCACTATATGAGGCTTAGGAGCATTACAAAGATCTGTTGAGAAGATGCCTACATCATGGAATCTCTGAAGTGGTTCTTAGTTCAAAAATTTTATAACAGTTTGATAGGACATTTGAGAACAATAGTTGATACAGTAGGGGATAGTGCTTTGATGGGAAAATCTACAAACAAGGCATACGATCTCTTAGAGAAGATGGCAGCCAATAACTACTAATGGCCTTCTGACAAAATGACTTCGAGGAAAGCTGCAAGCATAAATGAGATAGAAACCATTGCTACCTTAACTACTCAAGTTAATACTTTGTCTAAGAAGTTTGATTTACTAGGAGTTCATGACATGAATAGCTCATTTTGTAGCTTACGGTAATTATGGCGATAATCATTTGAGCAACCGGTGTCCTTTCAATGTAGAATCTGTGCAATATATGGCCAATTTAAATAGGCAATAGATCCACTCCTATTCAAACTATTACAACCTAAGATGGAAGAATCACCTAAATTTTTCGTGGAATAACAACAATAATCAAGGGTCCAATTTAGCTGGACGACTTATGCCTCCACCTAGATTTGGACAACAAGTGCCACCACTATTACAAGAGAAAAAGGCAGCCCTTAAGGAGATGTTTATACAATATATAGCTAAGAATGACGCTATTCTTTAGAATCAAGTTGTGTCATTAAGGAATCTTGATACTTAAATTGGTCAACTAGCCATTGTAGTTAGCTCTGACCACAAAACAATTTACTAAGCAATACAGAGGTGAACTCTAAGGAGCAGTGCTATGTGATAACTCTTAGAAATGGGAAGCAAGTAGAACAAAGTCGATCTATTTTAGTTAACTCACCACTTTTAGCTTCTTTACCATCAACGAGCTCAAATAAGCGGTTAGAGCTATGTGAGAAACATCGTGTTGAGCTAGAAAAGCCTAAGTCTAAGCTCTTTCTAGATAACCCAAAGTCATATGTTCCTCTATTACCATTTCCTCAACGGTTGTATAAGCATAATATGGATAAAGAATTTACAAAGTTTTTAGATATTTTTAAGAAACTCCACATAAACATTTCTTTCACGGAGATGCTTACTCAATCGTCAAATTATATAAAGTTTTTAAAAAGAATTTTATCCAATAAAAGGAAGTTAGATGATTATAAAATAGTTGCACTTACTGAGGAGTATAGTGCATCTTGCAAAAGAAACTTCCACTGAAGCTTAAAGATCCTGGGAGCTTTAATATCCTATGCACAATTAGGAACTCATTCTTTAGCAATGCTCTATCTGACTTTAGAGCAAGTATCAACCTAATACCACTCTTAATCTATAAAAAATTAGGTTTGGGGAAAGCAAGGCTGACAATAGTCACCCTGTAACTTGCTAATCGATTTTTACATATCCGAGAAATATAGTAGAAGATATTCTTATAAAGGCAGACAAATTCATCTTCCTAGTGGACTTTATTATATTAGACATAGAAGAAGACCAAGATATTCCTATCACACTTGGTCAACCATTCTTAGCTACTGGGAGGGCTCTCATTGATGTGCAAAAAGGAGAACTGACGATACGAGTCCAAGATGAGGTCGTCATCTTTAATGTATTCAGGGCAATTGAGCATCCTTCTGAATCTATATCTTGTTATAAAATTGGTATTGCAGAGCAATCTATACCTGAGACACAAAAAACTAAGCATCTGAAAGAACTTGCTAAAGCTTCAAGAATCCATGTTGACTCAACCAAGGAGGAAAAGCAAAAGTCTTAGCACAAGTCAGTTATTCAGAATCTCTATCATACTATCACCAGAGGAAGCCAAAATTTGAAAAACTAGGAAAAGGTCCTTCCAGACCATTTCCATCCATCTATGAACCTCCCTAAATAATCCTCATTGAAGAGTCCAACTGATGACTGTAAATCAAGTGCTTCTTAGGAGGCAACCTATGAATTTTTTCTTTTCTTTTTAATTTTGAATTTATTAGGTTACTTTTCTTTTGTTATATTTTGTCTGTTTTTTTTTGTGTGTTTCAGGTTTTTGCATAAGTTTGGGAGTCAACATTATGAATTTCATCGACCTAACCACAAGCTTCCATATACATGTAAAAATATGAGGGAGTTTTCTTTACCTTCCCTTTTATTTTTAATATTGGGGACAATGTTAATTTTAAGTTTGAGGGTAGGGTGTTAAATTTCTGAGTTTAATTTTTCAAAAACAATTAAAAGAAATTGAAAAAAATATCTAAAAAAATAGTTTTGTTTTGTCTTTTTTGGTTTGTTTTCATGACCTAGATTAATGATCGAACACCGATAATAAGAACTTGTTTTAACTGAATAAGGTTCATAAATGATGAATGTTGTCTTTGTCTGTGTACTTAATTCTGTGTTAGTTTGATTCTTTTGCTTACTTAGAGAAAGTTTATGTAGATTGAGTACATCTTTGAAATCTCAGTAATAAAGTTTAGAACCTGTTTGATTATCACTTGAGATGAAATCCTAGACTGTATTGCATTAGAGATATGATTTAGGCTGTCTTTGGATCGATTAAACCTTTTAAGCCTACCTTTGACATTTATATCCTTAGTTTATCTCTTTGAGCTTAATTTAACCTTTTCTTTGAAACCCATATTTTTAGCCAAACTTTAAATAGTTTTCAATATTTTACTTTGCACCTACTAGCAAATGTGCTCTTTGTCGAATATCCTGTTGAATTATGTAATAATTTGGGAGGAAGGGTAGTGTTGAGGAAAATTATTTTGTTGATGCATGAAAAAAAAAAAAGAAGAAAGTACTATACCCTTGTGGAAAAAAAAAAACAAAAATGAAAAAAAATGTGTGGTGAGAAAAGAAATTATAAGTTTGGGTTATAGTACTTTAGTGAAAAAATATGGAATGAAAGAAGAAAGTAGAAAATATGCATGGAGGTTATATCAATAAAGTGTGGAGTTAAGTTGTATAAAGATCCAAGAATAATTTATGTGTTTTAGGTGATTTGAGCCATAAAATGACTGCTATTCTATTTGTTGCCTTATCCCTGCATTACAAGCTTAATAAAGTCCTAATGAACTTTAATGCAATATTTGTCTACATTAGTAGAGAGTGGTATGAAAAATCGGCCTATAAAGTTTATGTGTTTTTATTTAGAGATTTATTATAACTTACTTATTTGCATAAACTGATCTAAGTTGCATATAATTGGATGTAATTATTTATTCATACAAACACTTAAGAAATCTAAGTAGAATTATATTAGCATTTGAATTGAAATTCTAGATTTTTACAGTGTTCAGAATTTTTCCTTAAACTTAAAATTATGTAAAATCTTTTAGGCAAGCTTTAAGGGTCATGTCTAAGTCATGTTTGGGTCATGTTTAGGTGTTTAGAATTTTGTTTAGGTTTTCTTTCTTTCTTTTGTTCAAGGACCAGCAAAATATTAAGTTTAGAGGCATTTGATATACTTATATTTATACATTATTTACATACTTTTCTAACTTAATTTTATGCTTAATAATTATTTCTTTAGGGGTCCTTTATCTTAATTTGTGATGTTTTGTTAAATTGAGCAGGTTAAGAGATATTGATATAAAAGAAAGCTTAAAAGTGGTATGTTTCTAAAATAGATAGAGGAAAGTGATAAGAAGGTCCAATCATAAGAGTCCAAAGTGCTAGATTTCAAGTCCATATGAGTTGATTACATAAGCCCATTGATTCAACTTATAGCCTGTGGATTGCAAATAAAAGAGTCCATACGTGTGTTTCAATAAGCCCATAAATAGACTTGAATTAAAGAAAAGAAGCCTGATCCAAGATCATTAAATCTATACATGCTACAGAGTTATCTAAGGGGCTTATAGAAATGTGACCAAATTTTGGGCTCAATTTCAGTAAATATTCTTTTGTCAAATGTTATAGTAAAATATTTGGTATATATATTTATATACCAAGTATAAAATTTTATATATCAAGTATAAAATATTATATGCACAGTACATTTTAGTAAAGTAGCTAAAATTAGTAGATATGTTTATCTACTAAGTGTAAAAATATATATACTTGAATATTTAGCTATAAAATTTTAAAAATGGAGATTTACTTAATCAAATTTAAAATATTGGTCATTCACCTAAATTTCTCATTATTATTTAATGTGTTGGTGACTTGAGGAATCAAGATAGAAATTAAAATGATTCTTTTTAAAAGTTGATGGCCCATTCTCATTCATTAACATGAAACTTTAGGAAAATGGATAAATAGAATTAGTTGATTCGGTTACCCATTTTTCACACAATGCTCTATATAAGGATATCGAGCGCAACATGACAAGGTGAGACAAGAAGAGAGAGCTCTAGAGAACCGTAGCCATAGTAAGTTGGGAGCGAGATAGATTAATAGAGAGAGCAATTGGAGGCCAAATTAGAAAATGACGCTTGCAATTATTCTCTCATTTCCCACTTCGCTCAATTCTCATTTGTTTATTTTTAGTTTTTCATTATGTTCCAAATTTATATTCTTAGTTTTGTCATTTTTATTATGAACTAGATTTTGTTTCTAAGATTACAATGGGATCTCTATATGTAGTTGGAATTATGATGTTTCTTCTTTGATTTTGCAATTTTAATTTACGAACTGTTTATTCTATCTTGTTCTTAATGCTTTTGAGTACTTGATAACCACTTAAATTGATAATGATAATTTGTATGTACTTGGAAAAGGAATTTCAAATTTAGACCTAGATAGAATAATACATGATCATGCTTAGATGAGTTTGTATAGGATAGGAATATACCTACATAACATGTTCAATTATTTAAAGACCATATTCTTAATAAATCTTTTCTTAATCTAATTTACATAGGAATATGGTGAGTTAATTAGAAAAGATATTTCTATATAACTATCGAAAGAGGCTTATAGATATATTAGGGTTCTTGATTAATAATTTGGGTAAAATAGTAATTCAAAGAAGATAATTAGTAATTCAAACATACGTAAAATGAAAATTATAATCTTAGGTTTATTTTTATTGGTGATTTAATAAAATTATTTGCACTCTTTAGTTTTGTTTTATTTATTTTCATATTTTCTTTTAGTTTAAATTTTAATTTTAGAATTTTTAAATTAATTGTTTGGATAAATTAATAACTATTTTAAGTTAGTACTTAACAAATTATAGTAATTTCTCTATGAGAACGATATCTTAATTCATTACTATATTACTTGTTCAATATGTGTGCTTACGTATAAAAATCTATAACATTAAACAATTGAAATTAATTAAAAGAGGCAACATAAAATTCTTTTACTTAGTTATATATATATATATATATATATATTTCTATACATATATGGGCACCAATCTAGTAGGTATTTTTTTTTACCTATACATAGGTACAGTTTTGGCCAATTAAAATTTATCATGCCTATCTCTTTATAGTAAAAAGTAAGAGAGAGAAATAATATTAATGATGCACGTCTTTTCATATACATCATTATAGTTGTAAGATCACCGTTAAATAATGATCTAACGACTAAAAAAATACCAATATATGGGTTAAAAAAATACCTACTGAATTGATAACCTATATATATATATATTTAAATATACATATAAATAAAAGCAAAACAAAAAGGTGTAATATAATAGTTTTTATCCAAAAACTTGATATATGTGGTGTATTAGATATAATTTGTTTATTATAGATTTAGTGTTATTTCATTTTGGATATGAATCTACATTTAAAAAGAAAATACATCTTTTTGTTTTTTCAATTATATTTAATCATGTTAAAAATGTTATTTTAAATCATTTCATTTATTTCTTGTAATTAATCATTGAAAAAAAAAGAAGAACAATTAGATATTTTGTGACTTGTCCTTTGTCTTTTAATCTCGTTATGAGTTTGTACTTTCATTTTCTATTTTTAATTCAAGTGCCCCAAAATAGGGAAAAAAAATTCTCATTTATTATCTAATACCAACATTATTAGAAGGCTTTTAGTAGTCAAAGACCAAATAGTCATTTCATCTTCTAGGACTTATTTTGGATATGAAGTTATGGAGTTTTTTTGACATGACTTCTAAAATAGTTTGCCTATTTTTGTTTTATATATACATATATAATCATATAAAAGGTATTTTTTTTTTACCTTTTTTTCTATATATATTTCACTTATTTAGTCATAAAAAATTAGCTATTTGAAAATATCAAATAAAAATGAAAAAAAAAGGCCCAAGACATTTATTTAGCTATTTAAAAATGAAATGAATATTTGGTCATTATCCACTAACGCTTTTCTAACGGTGTTAGAGTTAAGAAGACAAAACAAGAATAACTTTGTCATTTAGGGAGCACTTCATTATAAAGCAAAAAGTAAGAGGCAAAATAAGAATAACTTTGCCATTTATGGGGCAGTTGAATACAAGTCAAAAGTGATAGGACAGATTCATACGAAAGGCAAATATCTGGGGGGAAAAGGGCTAATTTTTCCTCATTTTAATCATATAGTTCAAAATAAGTCCCTATGCAGGGACAAAACATAAGGTCGTACAAATAGCTGTTGGCAATTTTCATAATAATAACCTTTTTGAGAGCAGCTAGGGTAAGGGCTCATCTTTTTACCTTATGGGTAGAGCTTATTTTCTTGGTGTCTTATTGGACAAAGCTAGGTATCACATAACTTGGCATGAGTCTAACATAAAGCTGGCAAAATGGGTCGGATCAAACGGGTTAGCCCGTGTCCCAATACTGTGGCCTGCAAGTCGGCCCAGGCCTAACTCGTTGATACTCCCAAGGTTAGCTCGACCCGAATGGCAGCAAAGTCCCATTTTTTTTTTTTTGGTCACAGGCATGGGTCCATAATTGTGCCTAACAACTATTATAATCGTTGGGCCCCAAATTCGACGGGACTTATTGACCAATAGTTATTATTACCATTGGTCAACTTCCAATTTATTTATTTATTTATTTTCAAATAAAAAAAAATTAAAAAAATCTTAAAATTCTATTCTATAAATATCCCCTATCCTCACTCATTCTTTATATAAACAACTCTCTTCTTTCTTAATATCTTTATTCTCTCATTTCTCTAATATTCTCCCAAATTCTCAATTTATATTTTCTCTTATTAATTATATAATATAAATACTATTTAATATTAATAATTAAAAAATTATAATTTATAGTTATATTCTCTATTTCTATTTCTAAGCTCTAATTCTTCTAAGTTCCAACTGATTGATGATGATGTACTAGTTTCTTTTTTCTTATTTTAATAATTTCAACTATAAATAATAATCAAGACTACATTCTTTTTCCCTTATTAATGTTTTACCTAATGAGTTTTTCTTAGTAAAGTTTTTAATAAGGTCAAAAATTTTATTAATAAAATTGAATTTTTTATTTTCCAAATTTAATTGTCTTTTACATTTTTTTCATCAACTTAAATTATATATTATCTTTTAATTTTTATCATAAAAATTATAAAATTATTTATGATAAAAATTTTATCATATATATATGTTATTTTTTAAAAATTATTAAATTGTTTAAATATCTTTTAAATTTTTAATTAAAAAAAAAAAAAACAGACCAACTACGGGTCAACACGATCGGATAGCATTGTGGCAAGCCCCCTCTCATCCTTATGGATAGAGCTTATTTTTTAAGGATGAGAGCTTATTTTCTTGTTGTGTTATTGGACAAAAGCTTGGTATCATGTAATTTGGCATAAGTCCTACCTTATTCTATAGAAAACCCAATAAAAGGAGCAAAACGTAAATTAAATATAAAGATTTTTTTTTTTAAAAAAAAAGGTAGAGTTGAAAAAGCTAATGAGTAGAACATGCACAACAAATCTGAAGGAAAAAACAAAAACAAAAAAACAATGGTTGAAGAAGAAAAAAGATAACAAAACGAAGGTTTAAGAAGCAAAATGAAAATAAAGTACTAGGACAATGGTCAAGAGCGTTGAAAATGGATTTCATTTTCGTTGCTCCAAAAAGAGTCGTTCACCGTTTGTTTCGAGTTTTTCTTGATGTTATTCCCTTTACTGGACAAAATTGGGTGGATTTTTGAAGTTGATGAGGCATTGTAGCGGGAATATGTAGCATAGACCAATTGCTGGAAAAGTGATAAGAAGAGAAATTAAATATAAATGGGTTTGAACATTTTGAACAATTGACTTAAAAACTGAAAAAGAAAAACCAAAGAAATAGAATTGGAATGGAATTGGTGGAGATTGAGAATGGAAAGAAGATCTCTCTAACATTGGGGGAAATTAATTTCCATTTATTTCTTCAATTTTATGCTATTTGACAAAACTGCAGATTGATTAAGATCTGGGGAATCAATTAATCTCAAGATTCATAACTCTCGCCACTCTTAGCTTTGGGATTTGAGGAATCGATGAATTGGGGATGATAATGGGTGTAGGTTGATGAACGACGATCTACCCATCTTTTTCTCATAGAAGTTGCCAAAATTTATAGCTGGGCACTCTGATTTTCTCAAAATTTGAAGAAATTCTGATGATAGTGGAGGACAACGCCAGGTGGGGAGGTAGTTTGTATGTATGGAGTTTATAGATTAAAAAGAGAGGGAGTAGAGAGAGAGAGAGAGAGAGAGAGAGAGAAGGTAACTTGAAGAAAACGACAATACCAATTTTTCCATAATTCCTCCAAAATCATCAAAAGTGCCAAATAACAACATCTGAGTCCAAGCGGTCGCGGTGTTTACTATCGGCAAAATTCTGAGCACTAGTTTGTTATATAATTTTGATGAATAGATCAGAAGGGTGCAAAATGGCGGCGGAGAGGGTTTCGATGGTATTATTGTTTAGGGAAAAGAAAAGATTTTTTTTTTTTAATTTTTATTTCATTTTAGAATCCCCTGTAAACTTGAAGATCGGTACGAGCGAACTGCGCATATTGTTAAAAGAATTTTGATTTTAATTTATTTTGGAAGACTTGAATTTTTTTTTTTTTTTAAAAAAAAGGGGACAACTTGAATTTTTTTTTTTTTTTCGCTGAACGGGAAAACTTGAATCTTGATAGCTAGTATTGTGTTCTTTATGCTTTGTATATGCCAATTAAAGTATAAAAAAAAAAAAAAAGGAGGGGGGAATGTGATCATATTGGATATTGAAGCTTTTTGCATTAAAAAAACCTAAAGGTGATGATGAACAGTGGATCACGCTACTAAAAGGAGAATTTTATTTTATTTTTCACTTAGGTTATGTTTGGCAAGAAAAAAAAAAGAGAATAAAGAAAAAGTCAAGGGAAAAGTAGATGAAAACAAAAAAGTTAGCTATTTGATTAGAGGGAAAAAGAAATAGAAGAGAAAAACAGAAAGAAGAGGGGATGGGAAAAAATAACCGGCTCCACACAAAAAATTTCCTCCCAAAAATTAGGAAGAAAGGGAAGGAAAAGTTTTATTAATATATGAAAATTTATTAAAATAATTTTATATATTAATTTTAAAATTTTAACAATAATGATAAATTAGTCATTTTAAAATAAATTACTATTTTTTTTAAAAAATATCAAATAATATTAGAAAAAATATTTATTTTTCCATCTTACATATTTTTTTTTATCTCTTATTTTTTTAAACTTTCTACCAAACATAGCCTAAAATAGTTGGTTATGATTAAATGTTGGAAGTGCACATGATGCGGTATATAATTTCACAATTCCGTTGGAGGGATATATCGAAAAAAGGGTCCTTACACTAGCTACTCATTACAAGGGAGAAAAAATTGACGTCAACTTATGTGGCCTGCACAAGAGAGAAAAGTTGTGGGGACTAGTAGCTAAAATTTCGGTTATACATTTTAGAATAGAAACGAGTTTATTGCATCAAAATATGTAGAATAAATCTTTGGGAGATTCTACGGTAAGAGCCGTACCTTTACTCCTAGTTGTAAGAGCATTTTTTACACCGTTGGATGAATAGTGGACGGTGATCAAAAGGGTAAATTGGATACGCTGGTATTACATGGGAGAAAAACTTAGAAATAAAATGACAGAAAAAGAAAATCATAAATACTTTCCTCTCTCCTCTGCAGGTTTTCTGCTGCTTTCCTTGATTTCTTCGTTTAGATTAATCTTTTCTGATGCACTTTGAATACGGAATAATTGTTGAGAAAACAAAGAAGAAAAAAAAAAAAAAGTAAAAAACAGGTGCTCAATGAGAGTTTCAAAAGAAACTAAAGAGAAATTTCATTAACGATGACTGGAATGAAAACTATTTATAAGCATATGACTCACTCAATAATTGATCAAAAAAATATGATTTTTTGACCAAAATACCCTTAAAAACATTAGTTGTTTGGTTTTTTTTTTTTTTAGAGAAAAGAATAGTCAGAAGTCTCGTTCACAAAGTCTCCGATGGTCTTTCTCTTCTCTTCCTTTATTTGCCAGCTCCTCTGCTCTCTTTTTCTCTCTATCTATCTCACTCAATCGATAATTGTGCCCGCAGTATAGTAAAGTCAAGGTACATTTCGATTTTTTCTCATTTTTAAATACATTGAAATTTTGGATTTTATTTTGTGTAAATAATGTATAGAATCTATAACTTCAAACTGATGATTTGAATGTAAAATCAAGATGAATTAGTGTGTTTCAATTTGATCCCATTCAATTGCATTTTCGATCTGATTTGAATGATTTTGATTAATTTCTAAGCGTTCCGATGAACATTCAATAGTTTGTAGTGGTTAAAATTTTGATTATATTCGATAAACAGGTCTTTGAAAAGCCTGCAATCAATTTCAATACTTTTTGATAATATTTGATTAAATTTGGAAGTATGTATAATTTAATTTGATGGATTTCGATTTGATTCGATTCAAATTCGATGTCTTGAATTATTTAGATAATTCGATATTTTTGATTGTATTCAATAAGTTTTCGATTCACTTGAATAGGAGATAATTTGATTATATTCGACAATAATTCGATGCATATGTTAAATGGGTATAATTAGATTATATTTGATTGTATTCAATACTAGTTCGATGTATTTAATTTGATTATTTTACATGTGAATGATAATTTCGAAGGTTTTCGATGCCATTTCGATTGTTCGTCAAATATTTTTACTGTGTATGATGAGTTCGATTATTTTTGATGTAATTCGATAGTTTTTCGATTGTTTTCACTGCCTTGTATATATGGCTATTATTAGATGCTATTTCGAGTATATTCTATTATTTTCGACTAATTTCGACTTTGTTTCGATGGTCGCTCGATATTATATCTCAACAGCTAGATTGTGCTATTTAATTAGATTATATTCAATGTTATTCGATGGTAAAACTAATTGGATTTTGTACTATTTTAGATATCGAAGTTAATTTTACCTTTCGGGTAACACTACATTAGGAGGGTTATATTTCGTGGTAATCTGATTACACCGAAAATCAAGGAATATTTTGAGGCATTGGACTTGATGGAAAAGGCCAAAAAATATCCTTTCAAACATTTTTTCGAGGGGTACTTATTCATCAGCTTCTACTTAGGAAGGTTGAGTCTCTGGATGATATGAGGAAGATCCATTTTGATATTGGTGGCAAATGTGTTAGATTTGAACTTTGTGAGTTTGCTCCTACTAAGGGGTTAAATTTTAGAAAATACCCAAATAGTACTAAGTTGAAGACCATGATTGGAAGTAGGAGACTTGTGAAGAAATACATGAATGATTCGAAGATTATCAAGAGTGGGGTGTTAGAGCCCATATTCCTCAACTATGGGGATGTTGAATATGAATGGAAGTTGGGTCTATACTATTTGGTAGATAGATTGTTACTTGCAAGAGAGTCTACTAAGAAGATAGATTTAGACATTCTATCTTACGTTAAGAATGAAGTGGAATTCTTCCAATTTTCTTAGGGTCATGAATCTTTTTATAAGACTATGGCCAGTCTTAAGAAGGATATCTATCATTACAGAAAATAGTATTTAAAGCTAGTGGCAGAGAAGAAAAAGTCAGCAGAATATAAGTACACAGTGTACAGGTTTAGCATAGCCTTACAATATTGGGCATATAAGATAGCACTTGTATTAGGCATGGTATATGCAACTAACCTTGGTGTGAAATTCCTGAAGATGTTGTGTTGGACACCTACTAAGATACCTAGTGCATCTGATGTAAGAGAAATCCTTAATCAAAAGAAAGTAAGTATTCTTTTACAATTTATAATCTGTATTTAAAATTTGAAAATATTTCATGAATTTCTATTATTTACTATGTTTTTTCTATAATTTTCTGTACTTAGTTAAAATTCTTGATGAACTTATTTGATTTATTTTCTACAGATTACTGTTAAAGTTATTTTGAATCTCGAGTAGAGGAGAAAGATTTCCATGGTAGCATCATGACCTCTATACACAGTCCCAGAGTTGATCATGGAATTGATGAATCAGTTAGAGATCCAAATGAGTTGGATGCAAATGAGGAGCATCTGAAAGAGACAAAGGCTACTGATGAGACGACGAAAGTGGCTGGTATTTTTCTCTCTCACGAGCCAGAGGTTGGAGATAAAAATCCAAAGTTAGGGACTTTGGCTTCTAGTTCGAAAAAATTACAGGCAGATGTCGATGAGCTAAAAGCCAATCAGTTAGAGAATAAGCAAAACCAGGTGGAAATTAACTAATAATAGGGGGAGATGATGAAGTTGTTGATCACTTTGGTTAAAAAAAAAAAGATGACCTTGAAATAACAGAATCAGATGAAGATATTATGCCTAATTCTTATAGGAGTGCTATATCGACTACTTTATAAGTTTATCACACCCCTTATCGAGATGAGACAACAGTTGATTTGACATTATCAATCAAGACCATTGAACCATCAAAGTCAGCGAAGAAGAAATATATGGAATGTCAAATGTAGGGACTTCATATATCCATCAGGGAAGAAATTTAAGGTGAATAATCTTTATATCCCGAAATCACTTGGTCCATATGATCCGTCACAGTACATGACCTTTTCCAAGTAGTTTAGTGGATTAATAAATAATAACATGACCATTGATGTCGGGTTATATGATGTAGACGCCTCTTTATTTGTGAAGTTAAAGTTGTTGGAAATTCTGAATCAATAAATTTCGAAAAATGATTTTTTCAAAAACGATTTCCACAGTTTTGTAAACAAATCAAGAACGCAACGGAATAAGTATTTTAAAATTTTCTTGTAATTTTATAAAACAAAAATATAGGATCGTTGATCTAACATAAATCAATTCATGGATCTTGGTTTAGTTAAAACCTGGAAGCACTTTACAACCATTGAGCCTTCTCATCTATTTTCTAGAGCCCGTTGAATGATCCAGTATGTGGACACCTTCTTGATTCCGAACGAGAGATGAGCGAATGATCCGGAAGATGATCTTCCTTCTTCTTGAGTGCACGTCTACGACCATGCGTATCTCTCTCTAAGCGGCCATAAACGAACACGGGACTTCTCCCACGGTGGCTCATCTCTCCCACTCTCTCTTTTTCTCTCTGTCACACGAAAATGCACAGTTACTGTGCATGAGTGGCCTATACCACTCTTAGAGTTACCTAGGAGAACTTTTCTCTTAAGTATTTAAAGAGATGTAAACCCTAATGGGCTTATTGGGCTCAACTGACCATTCAATTAGTTATTGGGCTATATGTGAGCTAGACAGGAAACCTTATGGATCCAGATAGTCTAAGCTCCAATGGACCAACTACTCATAATCATAATTAACTCTTAATTATGACTGGGCATGTCTATTAATATTGAGGCACTCCACTATAGGCCCAATATTGCACTCTTAGACTAAATGTCATATATTTTATGTGAAACTAATTAATACTTTAATTGATTTGATCCATTTAGCATATACTATACCTGCAGATATACCCCCGATGTAATGCCGTATTACTCCTCTAGTATATATTTATTTCTGAATTGCCATTTTTCATCTAATAGATAATAATTGACTACGGTGTTTGTAACTGCCCATACAAACACAGTCAAATTCACAAATGAATACTTGGCGCCTAGTTTTTATTATCCAAGTCCTTGCAAAAATTCAAAGTGACATTATATACATGGTGTCCAAATTATGAAAAACGTTCTCGTTAATTCACAAATCTTATCTTCCAACATACCAGAGTTCGAACCATATAATCGGGACTAGTCCTTTAGTAAGTCAAAAAGATAACACTCATAAAAGTAAGTCCGACAATTACTAGGATTAAGGTAATCTTGCAATAGTGCTAGATTAGTGAAAAATAGAATATTGAGTTACGACACTTAACCTCAAATTCTATTTTCATTTGGTCCAGTTCAATGCACTTATAACTTTCTTATAACGCACTAGTATTTCTATACGAAGTCAGACACTTCGATGATTGAAGACTTCATCAATCCCGTTGAAATAGACAACACTACATTCTATAGCAAAATAAAGTATTTCATCTTTATTTGCAGAATGTGAACTTTTAATTTAGACATAATAAAATAAATAATTTAGTCTCCTACATGTGAACACTTCACATGAACAATTATTTAGTACTCATTATTAGTCATGGAAACTTTTAGACGTTTACATAATAGAAAATATAAATATCATACGTATATTATTGGGACATAATATGGAATTTATTAATAACAAATAGATAACACTTAAATCCAATAAACATTGTTTAAAATGTCAAACAAAGAAACTGCTTTCTAAGGCATATTTCCAACAAAATTCTGTTAGTATATGGCTTGATGGCGATATAAGTTTATCTACCTACTATATAAATGTGCATTTTTTAACATATACTCATATATATTCTTATTAATCAATTTTTATTTTGATTTTGTAGCATATTATTCACGCTCTCCTACTAATTCGAGAAAGATTGTGGTTTTTCCCCTAGATATATGAGAAAGAATATCAATTGTAGAATCCAATTTAGACTATTTATAAGAGGTCATTGGGAGGCATTCAGAAGTACTAGGACAAAGAGTACCTTCGTTTTTTATGATTGTTTTGTATATTGGTGATATGAATAGGTGTAAGAGGCCATATGTATAATGTGAGCTATTATACTCACCAATACATGTTAATGGTAACCATTGGATTCTATTATAAATCTATTTGAGATTGTAGATGATCATTGTGTATGATTTAGATGTCACTGTAGTCAAAGAGAAGAACTTTGAAATGACCATCAGACCATGTTGCATGATATGCAGTGGGGATTGTGGAATATATATTATCAAGCATTTAGAGTATCTTCAAGTTGCCGAACCTATTAACTCAGTTGTAGATGAGAAGATGAAATTTTTTTAGAGAGAAATTATGTATAGATTTATAGTATCATAATTTAGAACCTTAAATGATGTTCTACATATTTAAAACTACCTTTATATATGAATTTATAAATTTAATGGTACTTATGCTATTTCATTTAATGTAATTAATTAGCAAATCAAAAAAACTAGGTATCGCATAAAATAATAGTCGAGTAGCCCAATAATTTTTTATTACCTTCAATGCATTTCGATACATTTTGATGCATTTCGATTATATATTTAATGCAATTCGATCGTAGTATAGTCGATTGTATGTTAAGCGTATGACATTCGATACATTTCGATGACAACAAAAGCATATCAAATAAGTTGGAAACTAATTAAATATTTGTACTTCGACCTAATTCGATGCAATTCGATATGGCTTCGATGCTTTTATTTCGATTACATATTCGATGAGATTTGATCATAGTATAGTCCATTGTATGTTAAACATATGACATTCGATGCATTTCAATGTTATTTCGATGTCGTTTTGAAGACAACAGAAGCACATTGAACAAGTTAGAAACCAATTGAACATTTGTATGGACCAAATTTGTTGCAATTCGATGTGGCTTCGATGATTTTATTTTGATACATTTCAATTACATATTCGATCATAGTATAGTCTATTGTATGTTAAGCGTATGGCATTCGATGCATTTCGACATTATTTTGATGTCGTTTCGATGACAATAAAAGCATATCGAACAAGTTAGAAACCAATTCAACCTTCGTACTTCGACCTAATTTGATACAATTCGAAGTGGCTTCAATGCTTTTATTTCTATGCATTTTGAGTATATATTTGATGCAATTCGACCATAGTAAAGTCCATATAGTATTAAGCATACAACATTTGATGCATTTCGATAGCAATTCGAAATCTATTTCGATGTCTACGACTATAACATTATAATAAATATAACAACCAGTACCCATTATGAAAACAAGCATTACAACAAGTATTTGAAAACGAAAACACTATGTTGTACATCTAATAAAGTGTTGGAAATAAAGAAAAATAAAATCTACTAACACTACAATATACTTTAATAACCTTATATACAGATGAAGAGATACTTGCATGTTTGGGTAAAGCAATGTACACTCTATTTTTGTTTGTTATTATTAATCACAAGATGGATAAACTCATGACATTGATTAAGTGCATCTCCATAAATTTTGTAGGCACATGCTATATATAGAGTACTCCACAAGCATGTACCTATGAACAACATATGCCTATGAAAATCAAGGAGACACATCTAAATCTATGTTATGAGTTCATCCATCTTATAGTTTATCGTAAGAAACAGAAGTTGAGTGTATGCTACTTTCCTTGAATATGCAAGAATTCTAACATCTATATATAGATTTATTAAAGTATATTATAGTATTACTAGATTTTATTTTTATTTATTACACTGCCTTCGAGGTAGATGCATTTGTAGTTGAGGCTATGAGCATCATGTGTCTACAAGTTGCTCTGTTATATCCTCATCATCCGTATTGACTGCACCAATATTGGGTTTTGTTCTTTTCACTTTTCGACAGTCTACTTTTGGTTTTTGAATGAACTAGCTTCGGCTTATATGGTGGAAGATTGACCCTTCGATACTTAATGCCATCCAGTACAACTCAGTCATCTTCTTATTTCAATGGATATATTGTTTTAGCATATGAGTTCAACTATACCTCTGTCATATAAAACCTAGAACATAAGGTGTAAGAGTCTACATTTTGCTCACATTAGTAGCTAGTGAATGGGTACAAAGTAGATTTGTTAGATCAAATTCTCTATACGTACACAATTTTGCCTGTAGATTAACTTTGCTATCCTGTTCACCATCAAAATTGTAAGTAGATGAAGTATCATTGTTTTGGCTTCTTCAGACACCTCTCTCAAATAATTTTTAGTGTCTGTTACTAGAGGACCATCACACTTCTCATTCTTTCTCCTTCATTCCCAGAACTAAGTTTGAGCGTGAATTTGATAAACTCTGCTAAACTTGTAATAGGCTATTGTCGTGCCTCTTTTACTATTTATACTTTTAGCATGGTTACTTGTTATTATATTATATTGGATTATGGGAAAGAACATCTGACTCCATTTCTTGACACCATTTTCTTCTAAATACTGTGCAATGGTGGAGCCCTTGACTTTTATCTTCTGAAAATGATGATAAAAATCAACCATCCAGTAAGATTTTGTTGCCAAGAAATATTGTTCATGACAATGATTTATTTTAAACTTAGCCATGATATTCATACCAATATAATATATGCACACTCCATAATATACTTATGGGAACACTGCAAACAAGGTATTCGTAATACTTGCATGTATATCAGATATGAATACCAAATTATGAATATATCCTATGGCTTCACTTAGCTTCAACAAAAAATATATTCATAAATTGTTATTCTCTGAATCTACGATAGAAATAGCCACTGGATATAAAGGATTATTGGCATCTAAAGCAGTAGCACATAACATTGTCTCTTCAATCTTGTTCTTAGTGAAGATCTCATCCACATAAAGTACCAGGCAACATGTAGCTCTAAATCCTTTAATGCACATCCCCTAAAGAAAAGAAAAAGTACGTAAAATGCCCTACATTATCAGTCTCTAAATGAGTAACTATTCTTTGATTCTTCTTCTCCAATATATACAAAAATAACGGCAATCGCTAGTATGATACTTCAGGCATCCTTCTAACCTAAGTAAGGGCCTTTTTTGTACACCTCCAAGCCTTAGTATAATTCATATTAATGTCATATTTAACATAAAAATCTTCCATTATTTGATGAGGCAGGTAATTAGGTTTACTATCAATGTATTTTCTCTTAATGTATTGTCCAACAAGCCATGGTACTACTTGGTAGTTGTCTTTGTGCCTTACTGCCAATATACATTTGTGAGTAGAGATGTATCTATATATCTCAAATATATCTGACTTTTCTAACTTTCTACCCCTAAAGCACCAACAACATTCATCATGTATATAAGTTATATACCATATGTCTTTCCCCGATTTTTTCATCTTGAATTCAATTTTTTTTATTGCATTGCAAGTAAATGCACCTTCTTCTTCAATTCAAATTTATTCTCAAATAATTAACCCACTATTATTGTCCCCGCATTAGCACCAGATGACGAAGAAAAGCTTAAGTCAACTGCGATATTCTCTTTTTCTAACACATCTGTATCACGAAATATTGGATTGCTCCATTTTCGCTCATGTTCTAATATATTGACTTTTCGCACATGACTACTTGAAGTACTAGGTGTCTTAGTTACTTTAGTTCCCTCCATTTCTCATGTGCAATACCAACCTTCTCTCTACACAGCAACTAGGACATAGTGTCATAGTTGTCTTTATTACAAGTATCATCTGATATCGAATATCAGAGTTCAAGTTCGTCTTTTCACCATAAAAAGCCATTGACTCTTTTGGAAGCATGGCATCTTCCCCTTAATCATTCAAGTTCTCATGTATGTCACTATAATTATTTGCTAGAGTATAAATTGTTGGAACACATGGGGAATTTGATCCTTATAAAACTTGACTGTTACTGGGTTCCACCAAATGATATGGACTCAGATCATAGAGCTGAGCTTTGGTGTGATGATCTTCATTTTTCTCCTTCACTATTTCAAGCACATATGATCACATTTGACTGTATCCCTCGGTCACAATATTTGAACAACATCTTTTTATTATGGTTATACACAAAGGTGTGCGGTGCTGAATAGATATGGAATACTCATCAAGTAAAAATTCAACATCGGCATCATTAATAAGGATTATCGGTAGAAGTACAATACCATCTATCTTATAAAGAACTTTGAATTCTAAGTTAAAATGACTTTTCTTAGCTCCAATAATCTCATATAAATAGCCCACAAGACTTGCATAACTAATATTCTTTGAAATAGCCATGCCCTAACTTTTTTTTCCTATTAAAAAGCCAACGGTCTTTCTCCTCATTATATTTCTAATTCCTATCGTATATCATTATGATGTTGATATGTGAGCAATCTACAATAGGTAAAAAGATTGATTTAAGAGATAAACAAATCAAAATACGAAGGAAGAAAGCAAAATTCTAAAAAAAAGTGATCTTCATCGAACTTGTATCAAATAACATCAAACAAAATTGTTCACGTTAACTCGATGCCCATCGAAATATTTAAAAGAAAATGCAAATTTCATGTACATCAAATTACCATCGAAATACTATCAGAAAAGATCAAAATTCAATATATACTGAACAATCATTGAAATTTCATCAAAATTCATCAAAGTTTTTAGTTTTAAATTTGTTTCTACCATAAACAATCGAATTTCATTGAAATGTATCGAAAAATTCGATGATCATCATGGGTTTTACCTAAAGATAGAGTAATTTCTCGAAAATTGATCTAATTTAAATTTTTTGGATGCAAATCAACGAAAAAATACATAAAAATTTATACGTAAACTATTTTAAACAATACTCATAATATTAAAATATAATAATTGCTTACTCATTTCAAGATTCCCTCTTTGTTTTTTTGGTTTACAGTGCATCTTGTAGAGATGTCTTTTCTTCTTTCTTTTTGATGTTCAGTACCTTTACATAAATTTTTATAAATGCCAGTTTAGGTTGTTTTTTCAGAAAGAGAGAAAGAAAGGGTTGAAGATTGAAGATTGAGAAAGCCTAGACGAAGAAAAACAGAAGAAAGAGTACGAGTGAAATTTTTAGATTTGAAGCAAGTTAATGGAACAATTCGGAGGTAATTAAATCATTTTAAAGGGGTATAGTTATATTTTTTGAACAATTATTGGGTGAGTCATATGCTTATAAATAGCCATCATTTGGAACATATTTAATGAAATTTCTCAAACTAAATCAAAGATTATACAAATTTTAATTTTAAAGAAGGTGATGGATTGAGTCATTTGAGGAGAAGGGTAAGGACTAAGAAGAAGGGGAGTGGGATTGGGTGTATTCTTAGTGTTGAATCCAGAGCCATATTTTGGCAAGAAGAGGATTTTTTTTTCCTTCTTTAAATTCTTGGTTGGTAATCCATTTTTACATTCCATATATTTTTTTTTCAATCCATGTTTGCTGATCTATGGCCATATCCCCATATATATATATATATATTTAAAAAAAAAGGAAAATCTCTTAGGCTTTTTCTAAAGCATTTGGCTTGCACTTGAATTTGTTCCCTTTTTTTTTCCCATATATTATAGAAAGATTTGTTAATTGATTTAGTTAGTTTCTTCAACTTGATTTTCCAAAATTATACTTCCCAAATCATTGGTCCTTCCTTTACTCTAATTGACTTAAAAAGTATTAATTTGCATATAGTTTAAGGATAAAATTTTTTCATGAGTTTTTTTTTTTATTTTTTTTTCATGTTTTGTAATTTCTAAGTTAAGCTGAAAGTCCATGGCAGTTTTTTTTTTTTTAAATAATAAGCCATTATATTAAAAAGCCAAATTGTGAAAAAGGCATCGGCCTCTAGAATAGGTATAAATAATTATATCCAACACTGATAGTCCCTACAAATAGAGGAAAAATCTATGGCGGTTGGCACTAGGAATGGGGAAATGGGAATTCGATGAATGTTTTTCATTGCAGAAGAAAATATCAAAGTTAGGAAAAGGAGATTTAGGTAAAGAAAAAATTGTGTATGAGTAGGTATATACTAGTAAGAGGAAAAGTACCACTCTGACACTAGAATTTTCCTAAATCTTTTTAATTACTCATGATTAAAACTTCAATATAAATTTATTCTAGAAAAAAACTTCAATATAAATAATGTACATAATTATATGTGTGAATGTAAATGTATTTTAAATTTTTTCTTCTATGTCACCACACAAACCGGGGTACATTGGCAGAAAAAATGGAATTTTATTCATTTAATTTTGAAATTCATTAGATAGTGTGTAAAATCTTTGAAAAGATTTCTAAATTATAAAACACCTTATGAAAAGCTAAATAAGTATTTTGTGTTCAAATATATTATGTATTTTTTTGATTTATGTCCTCAATTGTGGCTCTATTTTGAACCTTGATCTCGGAGGAAAAAAAATTACGAAGAAAAAATTATGGAAAAAAAAGAAAAAAATATTTTTCCTAAAAATTTTTAGAACTTTATTTTGACATTTTGGTTTTACTAATTAATGTATCAAAATTCTATATATTAAAAAATGACATCAAATCAAACTCTTATTTTTCTTGAAAAAAATTTCTTTCATTTTATATTTAAATCTAAACTAAAAAATATAGAATCTAAAGGAATTTTTTTCCTCTCTCTCTAAAAATCTAAGTTCTAACATAGCCAACTTCTCCCAACTTCCTTGAGTTCAGCAACCAAAACAACTCTTAACACCCTTCAACCAACTTTTTTTTTGTCTACCCTTACACTCAAGAAAGGAAGAGATCAAGATGAGTAAAGATTGAAGCTCAACTAATATCAATAATACTAATTTAACCAAGAATACATACCCAACCTTATTGCTTATAGCTTGAACTTAGAATAACCCTCTTGAAATCTCTTGGAAGCTTGAGTTGAGATGGAGATGAACTAATTTTAGGCCTCGATCATGACATGAATGAAGGGAAAAAGGGGAGAGGAACTACAATTTTGAGAGGAAAGAAGTGAGAAGAAGATGGAGAGAAGTCATAAAAATGAGAATGCAAGGATAAAACGAGCAAATGGGTAAATATGATCTGATTTTTGCCTTTTAAATGCAATAAAATAATCGCCAAAAATTCTCTATAGTGGCTGAAATTCACAAGGGAAAGATACATCAAAGGAACATGATTTATATGTATTAAAATATTAAAACAAAGGTTTTCCAACCATCTTTACTTAACCTCTAATTTATCCTTATTTAATCCTTTAAATGAAGATAAAAATGAAGTGTGTATGACCTTTCTTTTGATCCATCGTTCTCAGTCGGTGACTTCGTTCTCCGATCTCAGCCAACGACTCTGACCATCGTTCTTGGTCTTTGCTACAATGCCGATTATCGTGGTCACAATGGGTGACGAGATCTTGGGTCACAAAGACCTTTTTTCATTCCACAAGAAGGATATTGTGGCTGATTCTTCTCTGGCTCCCCATGCAAAATCCTTTGCTGATGTGGTTCTTAACAAGAAAACAATGGTTATGCCCCTCCCTTCCATATCTTCTATTCCTCAACAAAAGGGTACTTTTGTTTCAGTCAAGGTTAATCCTACTACAGTGGAAGAACGATTGAATCTTTGTAAGTTTTCTCTTATTGGACATGTCATTTTATCTAAAGGTGATAAATCTTAGTATTTGCTTGATTTGAAGGCAAGACTAGATTCAGTTTGGAAAATTTCATCTTGGCACCTTATTTCTTTGGGCAAGAGGTACTTTCTAATTTTGCTTACTTCGGAGGAAGATAGGACTCGTGTTTAGAGTATAAGTTCTTTGAATAATAAGCCAGATATCTTAAGACTTCAGCCATAGGTTTCCGGTTTTGTACCTAGTGAGCAAAAGACTACAAATATTCAAGTTTGGGTCCATTTCTATGAATTACCATGAGAATTTTGGCATCCACAAATCCTTTCTGATTTGGCTAGGATTGTGGGGGGTTCCTTTGAAGATTGACCAGGCTACCTTAAATGGGGATTTTGGTAATTTTGCTCGAGGTTTGGTGGATATTGACCTCAAGAATCCTTTGCTTGACTCAATTGAAGTTGAGAGTGGAGATGAATATCAATTTGTTTATCTCTCTTATGAGAGACTTCCCGATTTTTGTTCTTCTTGTTCCTCTATTGGCCATGTTCCTTCTAATTGTTATCATAATAAACCAAAAGAGGACAAGGAAAAGATCACTAAGAAGAGTGAAGGATCAGCCCCGAAGCAACAAGTCTATGTTGCAAAGCCTATTACCAATCAGGTAGTTTCCAAAGATGTTCAAAAATCTCTAAATGTGCCAGTAGAGAAAATTTTCACTTCTCTTGCATCGGATTTGGAAAAGGATAATACTCTTGTGCATTTTGGAAATATAGAAGATGAAGTTGAAATATTTGATAGTCTAGAAAAGAATAAAGCTCATTATGATAAAGATGATGAGTTGGTAACTATTGATGAAAACATAAATACTAAAGAGGATGTAGCCTTAAACCATGATTCAGAGTACATTTCGAATATGGATAAAGTAGTTAACACTGAGGTTCATGAAGAGTATATTGAGGCCCCTACTGCTGAGGTAGGTATTTCTGATCCGAAAGGTTCCTCTTCTTTTGCGGAATCTAAGAGTGACCACAGTTTGGACACTAGTGATCTCTCTCTAACCAAGGTCTTCACATCAAAAGATGAGGGTTGGCAAGAAATGCAGTCTAAGAAAAAAAAAAAAAAAGAAAGATTTTTAAGCTCAGTACTCTAAGCCTGTCACGAGGGCTTCGAAAACCACTTGTCAATGAAGGTTCTTTATTGGAATTGTCGGGGTATCTCTAATATTGGTACCTAAAGATCTCTAGAGATTTGTGTATTCATCACAGACCAGATATTGATTGCTTAGCGGAGCCAATGTGTATGTTTAGCTCTATTTCTTCCCGCTTTTGGAGTTCTCTTGGTTTTCATTTAGTGGCTGAAAATGATAAAGCACTTCCTTCTATCTGGGTATTTGGTACTTTGGCAGTGTCCAATTTTCAATTTATTGCTTCTTATTCCTAACATGTTACTTTATCTTTCATATTCAATATTGTCTTGATTTTTACTAGTTTTGTCTACGCTAGTTGTGATTATATTATTCGTCGTGACTTATGAGACTCCTTATCTTCCTTGTATGTGACTGGTCCTTGGTTGGTGTTGGGCGATTTTAATTCCGTTATGAGTGCTCATGAGACAACGGGTATCATTAAACGAAGATCTTGTGAAGACTTAGAACTGGTGTGACCCTTTGCAATATGATTGACCTTAACTCCCAAGGTCTTTTTTTTACATGGCGTGATTCCCGGTGGGGAAGGTTGGTGATGTCTCATCTTGATAGAGCTTTTTATAATGAAGAGTTCTTATAGTAGTGGAATCAGGTTTCCAATATTTGTTTGCCTCATTTACACTCGGACCACCATCCTTTATTATTATCTTCCAAGAAAGACATTGCTACTGGCCCTAGACCTTTTCGTTTCCAAGGAATGTGGCTTTTTCATCCCACATTTAAGGATTTTGTTAGTAAGGTTTGGTCTTGTTCTTTCTTTGGTTCTCCGATGTCTATTTTGGTTAATAAACTTAAGGATTTGAAGCGTGAATTAAAATTATAGAATTGGGAAGTTTTCGGTGATCTCAAGCTCAATATTTCCAAAGCTACAGAGAATGTTTTATCCATTCAGGAGCGAATAGCTAATGAGGGTCTTTCTGACTCTCTTCTTTTATAAGAAAATGAAGCACTTTGTACCTTGGATAATTATTTATCTCAAGAAGAAACTTATCTCCGAGAACAAAGTAGGATCAAATGGCTTAAAGAAGGGGACAAAAATTCTACTTTCTTTCATAATATGGTGAAACGTTGTCGGGCAAAAAAGGTTTTGAGTCATATGAAGATTGGTGAGGATATTGCGGAAGACATTACATTAATTTCTTCTCATATTCAATCTTTCTATAAAGATTTGTTCACTGAACCTCAAGTTAGTGTTATTAATTATTCCGGTGTTCAAGACATTATTCCGAATCTAGTCTCTTCTTCAGATAATTTGGAGCTTTGTCGAATTCTTAATGAAGAAGAAATTCGGTTGACAGTATTTGATATGGATGCTTCGAGTGCCACAAGCCCTGATGGCTTTTAAGGCAAGTTCTCTCGCCACTGTTGGGATATTATTGGTCAAGATATGGTTTCTGCAGTCCAGTACTTCTTCCACTGTGGTAGTTTAACACCTGGTCTTAATTCTAATTTTCTCGTGTTAATTCCAAAAGTGGATCATGCTCTTACTATTGATTAATATCGGCCTATTGTTTTGGGAAATTTTCTTTACAAACTGATTACTAAAATCATCGCTGATCGTTTAGGTCGCATCTGTTCTCGGATTATTTCTTCTAATCAATTCGGTTTTGTGCCTGGAAGAAGTATTAGAGACTGTATTGCTAGCGCTTCGGAATGTTATAATTGTTTAGATAAAAAAGGTTTTGGGGGCAATTTTGCTATGAAGTTGGACATTAGAAAGGCTTTCGACACTTTGTGATGGGACTTTATTAAAGCTGTTCTTTCATCTTTTAGGTTCGACAACAATTTTGTTAATTGGGTGGAAAATATATTTCACTCAGCTCGTCTTTCTATTCTGATTAATGGTTCCCCCTATGGCTATTTTTCATGTTCAAGAGGAGTCAGACAGGGTGACCCTCTCTCTCCTCTTTTATTTCTTCTTGCTGAAGATTACCTCAGTCGTTATTTCAACATTTTGATTCGTTAGAGCGATCTTGTTCCAATGACTTCTACTAGAAAGGAGAAGGCTCTAGTCCACTATCTTTTTGCGATAATGTGCTTTTATTTTCTCGGGCTTCTAAGAATAATGTTAGAGTTATCATGAAGGCCCTCCAACTTTATAAAACTTTGTCTGGGCAACAAGTGAATTATTCTAAGTCTTTTATTTATTTTGATCATGCAGTTCCCTCTGTTACAATTTCGAATTTCCTGAACTTCACGAGTATGAGAAGAGGTGGTTCGTCATTAAGTTATCTTGGAGTCTCTCTTTTTGTCGGTTCTCCAAAGCATTCTAATTTTCAATCGCTACTGGACAAGATTTATAATAACTTCGAATATTGGAAAGATTTGAATCTTTCAATTGTTGAGAGAGTTAGCCTTATTAATTCCGTAATCATGAGTCAATTATCTTATTCTTTTCAAGTCTATCGATGGTCGGTTACTCTTTTAAAAGAGTTAATTTCTTCAATTAGAAATTTTTTGTGGTCTGGATCATCCAAAGTGGCTAAGCCGATTATTGTCTCTTGGAAGATGTGCTGTAAATCTAAAGAGGACAGTGGTCTTGTCCTTCGAGATCCTAGAATTCTCAATGCGGCATTATTAAAGAAGCTTTCTTAGAGCTTATTAACTGATGATTCTTTCGTTTGTAGATTATTGAGAGGGAGATTTTTCTCTAATAGTTTTACTCAACGTCGATTTTGGAAGTCCTCTATTCGGTGTGGTTTGAGATCTCATATCCAGTCTCTTATCAATGAGTTGATTTGGGCACTTGGTAGAAACTCTAAGGTATACTTCAGGAGTGATAATTGGCTTGGTTCTCCTTTAATTGGGATGATAGATTGCAATGATACTTTGTAACCTGGCATTGATACTACCATTAGTGAACTTGTTTCAGATTATGAATGGTCTCTACCTTCTTTCTTTACTTCCAATTTTCCGATGATTACTAAAGAGATCTAGAAGATGATTATCTGTGATTCTCTAGATACACTTATTTGGTGACATTCTGCTTCTGGTAATGTTACTTGTGCAAATGCCTATAATTCTTTGGTCGGTCCTTCTGTAAAGGAAAGATGGGGTAATAAGTTTTGGGCTAGCTATATTCCTTCATCGCGTTCTATAGTTTTTTGGAGATCTCTTTAAGATAAACTTCCAATAGAACATAATCTCATGTGGAGAGGCTTTATCATGACTTCTTATTGTCATTTTTGCTTTAGAAATGAGGAAACTACTGATCACCTTTTCATCTCATGTGACTTTACCAGTCTTTGGGGAGCTATCTCTTCGGCTTTTAGGCAGCGTATTCGATTGGATGGCTCTGTTATTGATCTTTGGCTTGATGCCCTTGAGACTAATTTTAGTAGCCAAGTTTCTCAGCTTTGGAGATCGGCTATTATGACTGCTATTTGGGTTATTTGGACTTCACGTAACAAGTTATTGTTTGACAATGAGCTCACTTCTATCCATATGGCCATCACTCTGATATGGCGTACAATTGGTGAATCTAACAATGTTAGATCAGGTAATATGAGAAATTCTTTAGAGAAGTTAGGAATTCTAAAATGTCTTAACGTCAAGCTAAAACCATCAAATGCTCAAAAAATAGTTGAAGTATTTTGGCGAGTCCCACCGGTAGGATGGTTAAATGTTAATATAGATGGTGCTGGTTATAGTTGTCCTGGGTTAGCAGGTTATGATGGCGTTTTTAGGATATCCAGGGGTTTCTTTAAGGGGATTTTGCCATTTCTATTAGTAAAGCCTATACTTTTGAGGCGGAATTGGCTACTGTGATTTATTCAATTTTCTATGCATGAGACTTAGGGTAGAAAAACTTATGGTTAGAAAGTGATTCGGCTTATTTGGTTTTGATTATGAAAACTCGTTCTTTGACTGTTCCTTGGCATTATAGACCATCGTGGATGTGTTATCTTGGGTTGATTTCAAAGATACATTTTCATGTTTCCCGCATCTTTCATGAAGGGAATGTTGTTGCTGATATTTTGGCTTCTAGAGTGACAAGTATTCAAGCTCCCATTTGGTGGCATATTGCTCTCCCATTTATCCATGACACAATTAAAAAAGATTATTCAGGGCCTTGTGGTTTCCGCTTTTCTTAATTGCCCATTTATAATATAATGTGCTCTTTTTTTCTCTTTGTGGTTCTTCCCATTAGGTTTTACACAAAAAGATTTTTAATGAGGCATTGTTAGGAGATTAAGACAATAGTTTTCTTTCGGCATATCTATCTGGCTTCTCCTAGGGGCTATTCATTACTATTTTCAGCTGCTATTATTTTCTATTTTGGAGATTGTATTTTTCAAAAATTTTGTACCTTTTCATTTTTATTTTCTTTTATTTAATAAATTACTAGAGGGTTTCTTAGTTTCCTTCGTAGGAACCTAAGTTTTTTCCTCTAGATACCATTTAGCCAAAAAAAAAAATCTTTAAATAAAAAGTCAAAAGTCACCAAATTCCATCCTTTTTCAGACTTAGTTCTGCCATCAATAAGTTCCATTCGATTATGTCCTATTCTCCCTCACTTTAACCCATAAGATGTCCTTTTTCTTGCATTTTCGTCCCTAAACTTTCACTACTCACCCTAATTATTCCACAAAATTCCAATGGTCACTAAATTTTAATACTAAAGCTATGACTAGGATATAAAAGTAACTCTTGACCTAAAGCTACAAAATTCCATTAAAATCTGGAAAATTATGAAAATGCCCTTTTAGGTCAAGTTTTTAAACTTTTGGCCCACTTTGAAACATTTCGTTTGTTTTTTGAAAAGGCAAACATTTTTACTTTAAAATTCACATTTCAAAATGATAACGGGTTAGAAATTTTTTTGTTTAACCATGTATGAGTTTGCCATTGATTTTCCACATGAAACCCTGATTCATACCATTAGGGTTCTCGGCTTATCGAGCCGTTTTCTTAAGTTTTAGTTAACCAAAACTTTCATAATTTCATTCCTTTCATTATAGTTTATGAGTTTCATCATTCAATTCATCTAGAAAGCGTAATTCTGAAAATCTGAGTTTCTGACTCTCTTAGTTAGTGCCGAAGTTCCCGACAATACCAAAATCCATGGAATTCATCTTCGCGAATACGTGTGCACCACATCATTCTTGGAAAAATCCTCTTTTTATTTATTCAAAATAAAAAAAGAGCATAAATTCTACCGATAATCATTACATCAGATTATTAGAAAAACTAGGTCATAACTATATGTGGCAAAATTGACCTGCCCAAAATGGGCTTTGAGGAGTAACTGATCCTACCGGCCCAAAAATTTCAAAACGGAGCCGCGTCCGACCTGTACTGGCTTGTTCTTGGCTCGCTTCAAAAAAATTAAAAAAATAAAATTATTATATGTATAATTAGTTAAAAATATTACAAATTTAAAAATAAAATTTATAAAAAAATAAATAATATGTTATATTTTTTTCTTATCGATAAAAATTTAAAAATAATTAAATAAAGCTATAAGTATATAAGTTGAATAGTTGATAATAAAATTAAAAAAAAAACATTAAGAATATTATTTAGAATTAGCTTGAAATTTGAAGTGTGAAAAAAAGAATAAAGGAATGTGTATTTATAAGTCTTGGAAAATTTTTTTTATCTAAATTTATTTAAAGACATTTTAAAAAAATAAAAAATAATTTTGCCGGGCCTAGATATATAAGCTCATCCTAACCTTGTCCATAAAGCCAAGACGAGCTCAAGCCCGTTCCATTATATGCTGGGTCAGGCTAGCTCACTAGCTATAGTAATGGGCCGTAGGTGGCCCATTTAACGTGACCCATTTTACCATTTTTAGTCGAAACTAAATAAGAGATAAATGCTATTTTAATATTTTAGTTACTTTTTAGTTTTCCCTTAAAAGGAGGAAAGGTTTTTAGTTTATTTTAGTCTATTTTTTAATTTTAAATCTAAATCTATAGCGGTATTTTGGTCCATTAATAGTTAAAATTAGTCAAAAATATATGAATTTGTAATAAATATTAGTATTGATAATAATCAAAATTAAGGATATAAATTAAATAAACTTCTAAAATGCATTTTAAAAATTGTAATTATCTCAAAAAAAAAAAAAAAAAAAACAAAAACAAAAACGAAAACAGCGCTTTCCGTGTGGGTTACCGGTACTTAATTGCCAGTGTAATTTGAAGAGAGGAGCATTTACGTCATTTCAGTATTAGAGAACTTGAAGAAATGATTATATTTGGTTTATTTGGTATGGTGCGCCTTATTCTCATATATAAGTCAAGCGCTTAAGCAACCTCTCTCCAATATCGTTCCCCGTCGCTCGCGTCAGTTCAGTTCATCCCCAAAGGTCCCCCAGGTACAGATCTCGCTTGGGCACTCTCTCTCTCCCTTCGTTAATGGAGTAGATCTAGTCCCTTTTGTTTGGTTGATCCGGGTAAACTGTCAGGGATCTGTATCTTAAACTGCCTTGATTCTCCCTTTCGTTTCAATTTGGCTAGATCTGAACCCTGATTTCCTTCTTATTTGAATTCTCGCTCGTTTACTGCCTCTTATTGCAAATTTACGCCATTGGAGTCTAATTGTACTCTGTCATTTCCGGAAATTGTAGAGAGCAATAACAATTTCGGGGGATTTTTTGAATTTCCATATGTATATATATATATATATATATATATAACACGTTCGTATCAAATGCATAATTGAGGATACAATGAATATGTAATCAATTAACTGTGGAGCAAATTGATTTCGGAAAACATAGAATTCGTTTTGTACATAGCAGTGTCTAGGTGGGTTTTTCTTTGATTTAGTAGATCTGTTAGTTTCGATTTGTTTAGTCTACATTGTTTTCGTGGTGAATTTTCCGACAGAAGTTTTGGTTTTGTATTTCTAAGATTCTGATTTCTACACTGGTTTACCAAACGTGATCCTTACTGACCAACAACCTTATGGTTTGTCTTGGATCATGGCGAAAAATTCTGTTTCAGATATTTTGAAAGGAGTTCTCGTGAATTGGATCTAGTTTCGAATTTTTGATTTAACTCCACTCTTGGTAAACCTATAATGTCTTTGTGAATTAAATCGGACATGATATGCTAGGGTTTGGAAATGAAACTAGATCACACGTTTGTACAAATGGCATGCTCTGTAGAATGGAATACAATGCATATTTGAGCTTTTGATGCCGATAGTTGAGCCCCTGATTCAAAATATTTTCGCTGTAGTGTTCTTCGCATGCATTGGTGTGTTTATTTGTGAGTTTATGAGATGAAATTATAATTATCAACGGTGGAATGGCGAGGTTGGACTGCATGATGATACTCCCTTATGTTCTCTAAATTTCTGCTTTTTAGGTGCTGGATACAATCTTAATTGCTCGCGTCTGTTTGGTACCTTTTGGTTCCTATTTCTCAACTTATCAAGATGGTAAGAATTTGCACTCTCTAGTTTCTTATTTCCTTTTTTCTTTCTTGTTCCTGGTTGTATTATGATGTTTGGCTTTCTATAATTAATATTGTTTGAGTTATGGTCTTTTGTTTTCAGTAACTTATATGGTAACAATTCTTCTGCACAATAAGCATCCTTTTAGTTGTCCCTTAAGCGTTGGGAAACATTCAATAAAAATAAGCATCTTTAGCTGCATGTCCCATAGTTTTAGTAATTTTGAGTAGTTAGAATGCCTACATGCCTATAACTGTTACCAAGCATTTCACATTGCTTTGAAAATTTTGATGCTAATAATTTTCGACATTAATGAAATATTTTTATCAATTATCTTCGTTTGATATGTAGGTTGTGCTTGCTGCTTCCATCATAAGCAAGTCTGGGAAAGGTGATGTTTCTTTGTCTTCATACATTTATCTTATCAATAATGATTGATAATTAGAACAAAGTCTTTCTGCCTCTGTTGTCTTTTGTGCGCATCCATGTCCACCTTTTGGGTTTGTCATTTTCAAGAAGTCGGGTAATATATAGGGCTGAAAGTGTAAATACATGTATTGTTATTGTGAAACTCATGTCTTGTTGAGTCTGTTAGAGCCGTATTGTTTGCACAATAATAGTTTTGAAGTATATGTCTAAAGCTACCCAAGAATATAGCTTTAAAGCTTAAGATGATGGTAATGAAACAGCCACCGACAGGTAAAACTTGGAGTTTTACTGAAGTTCTGTTTAGATTTTTGCTAGTTAATATTGCAAAACCCAGAAATTTTAATAGTGGAAAGAGTTTTTCATAGAACTACTATCACGTTTCTTTTGATCATATTTGATATGGAAATCAGGAGATTGATTGACAAGAGTTGGGAAAGTATATTGTTCACGGAGTTGTTTGGTAGCCCCAAAGGTTTGGTACTTGGTTTCCCCACTTGGGTGCAAATTTGTGACAGTTGGTCAAATGTGATGGAAATGGCAAATGGGAATGAAGCATTGAGAACAGTGGTGCACCAATTATCATTGTCTGAACCTTTGCAAATGGGAATGAAGCATTGAGAACAGTGGTGCACCAATTATCATTGTCTGAAACTTTGTCTTTTTCCATACATTTAAGTTTTAACAAGTCGTTGGTGTTCTTTCTTCTTATTTCTTTCTTATCAAGTTCAACTTTTTGATGTAATTACTTGGTTTTAATGAAAAAGAGAGTACAATTAACATATTCATCATTCTGAATCTGTTATTGCATGGCTGTGTGAATTACTTTCATTTGTAAGTTGTTAAGTTGCATTTTATAGGTGATTTGAACTTCTGGCTGACGGTTTTATTCTCTTGCTTTGGCAGTACTTGTATCCAGGCAATTTGTGGACATGTCTCGCATAAGAATAGAAGGTCTTCTTGCAGCTTTCCCGAAGTTGATAGGCACTGGAAAACAGCATACATATGTTGAGACAGAAAATGTTCGCTATGTTTACCAGCCTATCGAAGCTTTGTACTTGCTACTTGTAACGAACAAGCAGAGCAACATTCTGGAAGACTTGGAGACACTGCGGCTTCTCTCTAAGCTTGTATCCTTTTTAAGGCAGTGTATGATTTTTATCACGTCACTCCTCTATACTGCCTTGATTTCTCAGATTATTATGGGCAAACTCACCCATATCCACTATATGAGATGTTTTAGCGTGTGTCTGCATCGCTCTTTTATTTTGTGTGTTTATGTTCTTGTGCGTTGTCTCTTGAATCCATTTGGCATATTTTCCCCCTTCTAGTCATCAGTTTCTTTTGCAGCCCTTTTTCTGTTATTCATGGTACCTAGGTTCTATTGAAAGGGCTGGGTAGCTGCATTAGCAGGCTAGAGCACAGAGACTCTATGCACTTTTTTTCGCTTTAGCCAACTTTTGTAGTGTGAACTTTTGCTAATAAAGATATTATAATTTACTTTATAATTTACTATTGTCATGTTAACAACTTTATAGAGATGTCGAAAGACTCATTTGCCTCGCAACTCTCTCAATTAGAAAAACTACGACACATGGATCTAGGTGGACCCTGGAATTCTCTAGCTGAGCCTTCTTTTTCAAGTAAACCCTAATTTGGATTTTCTTTTAATTTTATTAATTATTTTCCCTAAAAATTCATTTTCTTCTTCTCTCTCTCTCTCCCTCTTCTTTGCTTGGATTCTTTTTTTTTTTGAAGCACTTGTATAATATATCACTTTTACTATTTGAATAAGTTTTGGTTTCATCAATTTCATTCTAAATGGTAATGATACGAATATCTTTCATTTTCATCAGAAAGAAGTTTATTCCTTAATTAACTTTAGGTACCTGAATATTCTGTGTCCCTAGATGAAGAAGGCATAGGCAGGACAGCTTTTGAGCTGATTTTTGCTTTTGATGAGGTCATATCTCTTGGACACAAGGAAAATGTGACTGTTGCACAGGTTAAACAGTACTGTGAAATGGAGTCTCATGAAGAGAAGCTGCACAAACTGGTAATGCAGAGCAAGATCAATGAGACCAAGGATGTCATGAAACGTAAAGCTAGTGAGATCGACAAAAGCAAGGTACTTTATTAGGCTTCTCTGGTGGGCCATTCACTAATTTGTACTTTTAATAGTTTTGTGTATTTTGTTTTCCATTTCGAAATTCAGCATCTTCATGTCTTTTGCAGATTGAAAGGAACAGAGTTGATAAGGGAGGATTTATTTCTTTACAGTCGATGAACTCAGGAAGAATTGAGAGCTTTAATGACATGCCCATTTCTGGTAGTGGAACCAGTTTAGGAAGTGGTTCTGTTTTTGGATTGAACACTGATAGCGATCCATTTTCTAGCAAGTCTAAAGGTTTGTTTGTGCTTGATATTGTGGATTTTACACAATGCTTCTTACAATTGTCAGTTTCTGATTACTTTGATGGGTGATGTTGGTACATGTTTCAAGTTACTGTATTTGTAACTGTATTATGGTTGAACTCTTTGTACTGGTTAATGGTCCATTTAAGATTCAATTTTTTGGGGCCTAATTTTTATGTTACCTTATGGTTGTCTTGTGATGGAGATAGATTTGTTCTATCTCTTCCAATGCCACTTATTTAATTTGATTGTTATTTATTACGTCAAAATAATGACTTTAACCATTGTTACTAACAGGCTCGGGTCGTCCACCATCAGCTGCCAATGCTCCTCCCAAGGGTCTTGGTATGCAGTTAGGGAAATCACAGAGGACTAACCAGTTTTTGGAGTCTTTGAAAGCTGAAGGGGAGGTTATCCTTGAAGATGTGCAGCCTAAAACTGGCCAATCTAGATCATCTGCCCCACCTCCAACTGATCCTATCACCTTGACTGTTGAGGAGAAACTCAATGTAACACTAAAACGTGATGGTGGTGTCAGTAACTTTGATTTGCAGGGAACCTTGTCGCTGCAGATTCTTAACCCAGAAGATGGGCACATCCAAGTTCAGGTACTGGGTCCACATGACCTTCCAGTAACTCTAGTTGTAGTTTAAGATTAAGATAAGATATAATGTCCCTGGTGACATTCTACTTAAGCTCAGACCCTTGTTTGTTTGTCTTAACGTGTTACTAGGAAACTAGTGAAAAAGTTCTTTCTGTGAGTCAACAAGAGGCTACCTGCTTTGCCTTTGATTTAAGGAATTTCCTGCTTTAGTTTGTCTTGTTCTGATTGTTCTATGTTCTGCCTTATTTTAGATCGAAACTGGTGGGAATCCTGGCATCCTTTTCAAGACACACCCTAATATGAACAAAGAATTATTTTCCAATGAAAATATTCTCGGCCTGAAAGATCCTAATCGACCTTTTCCTGCCGGTACTGGTGATGCTACGGGTGTTGGTCTTTTGAAGTGGCGAATGCAGAGCACGGACGAATCAATGGTGCCTTTAACAAGTAGGTTTAAGTCTTCTTGTGATTTGGTTTACAGGATGTTCTTGTATTTTCAGGATATTTATGTGCCAATGTTTGTTGCAGTCAACTGCTGGCCCTCTGTTTCTGGTAATGAGACTTATGTCAGCATTGAATACGAAGCTTCATCAATGTTTGATCTGCAGAATGTTTTGATCTCAGTTCCTCTTCCAGCACTCCGTCAGGCTCCAAATGTCAAACAAGTTGATGGTGATTGGAGGTGAGAAATTAATTTTGTCAAAATTCTTTAGCTTGTTCTTCCAAATTGTTAACATGAAATGAAAACAGGACACTGTGGCTGGAATTTTGACTTCAAATCTTAAATTTCCTTTACTCACTATCAAATTTCATTTGCAACTTATGCCTTCCAGTGAGGCTGAGACTGGATTGTGATTAGACAAATATTTCTGGAACCTTTAAAGTCGGGCAACTGTCATTTGATGAAGAATTAGTGTTTCAGTAAATTAAATTACATAAATCTTTTATAATGGATCTTGGTTTTGCTTTTTCTTTTCTAAACAAAATAAAAAGCCGTGCTCTAGATTCCTTTCTTTTTTCAGAAAAATGTCTCAGTTAAGGGAATAGGTAGATTTTAGAAAAGTGTTTCAGTTTAGGGGATTTAGGCATAATACATCATCAAATATTCTTTTAAGGATGATCATTTCCATGACATAGATCTTAGGCATATTTACTCTCGTTTACCTGCAATCTATATATTGTTTGAGTTCTATATCCATTTGCAATTTTTATGAGTTGCAGGTTTGACCCAAGGAATTCCATATTGGAGTGGTCCATTCTACTAGTTGATAACTCGAACCGAAGGTCTGAAATTGTTGGATTGTTTTCCTTTGTGAAATTTATTTTTCATAATTCCACTCCAAATGATAGTCATCATTTATGCTGAATTCTTTGCAGTGGATCGATGGAGTTTTGTGTTCCTCCAGCAGATTCATCTGTATTTTTCCCAATTTCTGTGAGCTTCTCGGCTACTAATACATTCAGTGACTTGAAGGTATGCATGTTGCTTCACCATAGTCATGCTACTGGATGAATCTTCTTCTTCTTCCTCTTTTTTTTTTCCCCCAGTCTCTTGTCTACTTTCCATTTGGGTGTATCATCATGCTCGCTCATGGTGGAGTTACTTATTAGATCTGCTTTTCAGAACTCTCTGTTGAAGCTAGAACAATTTTTTGTCATAAATCTATAAAGATACTAGCTTTGGTCACGTGATTCTATTTTCAATAGTTTTATTAAAATAATTTTATGTAATTTTAACAAATAGCTCATGTCCCAGATTTTCCAATTTAGAAAATGGTTTATTTTTTACTTTACGGTGAATGCAACATTTCTATCCCGTTTAGTGTAGGAATAAAAACCTGCACATCTCAAAAATGAGTAAGTATGCTCTTTCTTGTGTGACTATACGGATTACATATCTATACTCATACTTATATATTGTTATGTGAAGTATGACTGTTGTTAGCACTTTAGTTGACTAGTTCTTTGGACTAGGAAGCTAATGCTGCCTTTCATTTCCTTGCGTGCTAATGATTTTCTTAAGTTTCGTGACAATGCCAGAGTCATACCTTTATTACCCGCATAACTTCTCTTTGCAGGTTGTGAACGTCTTGCCCCAGAAAGGTGGAGCTCCACCCAAGTTTACTCAAAGAACGCAGTTAGTCACAGAGAATTACCAAGTCGTCTGAGTGTTCTTTGTTTTTGTTGTTGATTAAATACTTTCATCTATAGTTCCTGTCGCCTTTGATATCATTCTTTGAGGCTTTTTTAGATTCCAATTATTTTGTTTTTGGAAATGTGAAATATCTGGATGCGTACAAGAATGCTTTAGTAATCTTTTTGAGGTGTATCGTTCACCCCTTCTTTTGGTGATAAAACAAAAGTGCTTATTTTTTGGTATATGGTACTTAGTTTATTTCCATTTCTGGCACCATTGTTTCATACTCGGGCTTTTCAAGTGGCATTCACTACGTACTTCGTCTTTAGAGATACTTTTACAAATTCGTTTATTGGCAGCAAAGTATCGGGGTTATGTCCTGTTTGGGAATTTGATTCTAGTATTGTGTTTCAGGTAAAAAGACCTAAACAACCGAAGGTTCTAAATTGTTCCAAAATGGCCCCCAACCATGATAAAATGGCTTGAATATTCTATGAATAGTTATTGATGCAGTAAAAACTAGAGTGGGTGTGTCTAAATTTGGTGGGGGAAATGGACCTGTACTGCTTTGAGGTAAAATAAATTTTCTACGAGTACTTTATAAAATGACTTTTCTAATTGCAACTTCATGTGGTTGATTCTAGAACCATATTTTTAGTCATAAATATTGTGACAAGCGATTACAGGTGTTGCAAGTTTTAGAAAAGTTATTTCTAGTAAAGTCATTTTAGCCCAAATTACCCTATACCCCTACTCAGGTGCATTTCCCTTCTTGTTGGTGCTTCGGAGAAAATATTAGATGTGCTTAAAAGAGCAACTGATTAGCATGATCGTTGGTTTCAGTTTGCCAGCT
>JXTB01000531.1:174902-200824 GCA_002914805.1 Parasponia andersonii | reverse complement strand
TAACCAATCATTAAACATAAAAATAAAGTCAATTAGACTCCAATTAACAATGCAAACATAGTATTAGCACTCAATTATAAGAATGCATAAAAACAACATTACGCGATTAAGCCTAATACAAGCTAACTTAGTGCAACTAAATACGAATTAGCATCCTGAATACCTGGATTCAATAAATAAAATGCTATAAATGAGTCCTAGACATTGAATCAAGCCTATTTGACATGTTAAGTACACCATGAATTTGGCTCCGAAATGCGTGAAAATTACATTTTACCGAAAAACCTCTATTTGACCTAGTTATCAACAAGTACGATCTTAATGCATATATACATATTATTGCTTTCATAATTATATTCTTCGTTCTTTTAGCACACCGAGCTCTCTCTCTGAGGGTATTGAACTTTTACACTGCATTGGGACACTTCGACAGTCATTAGTGTAATAACATGTATGTAAATGCACATAACATAATGAATGATTATGTTACTACAAAACTAGTATTAACGACTTCTAGATGCCTAATATGCAATTAGAACATAATTATTATTGGCTTAATATGTATGTGAGAATCTTGGGCACCACAATATAAGTGCTCTTCATATGTCCATTAATCTTGTCTTCCATGCGCAGTCCAAAAGTATAGAACTCGATTATCATGTTTGTATGAGAAAAAATTAGCACTAGGTGCTTTGTTTGAAAAGATTATAAGAGCTTTTTTTCACACTAATTTTTTCAGTCTTAAAAATCTAGAAGTGTGAAAAAAATTAGCACTAGGAACTTCATTTGAAAATTAGCACTAGAAACTCTGTTTGAAAAGAAATTTAAAATTTTTGAAAATTTTGAAAGTAACAAAAATTTCTAAAAATTTTAGATTTTTTTTTCTTGTTTAGACTTGTGCTATAACTAGAGGAAATTTTTTTTTTTTATAGATCATATGTATTCTCTATTTCTTTATTTTCAATTATAGTGTGTGCCTTTAATTAATATAATAAGAACTAAAATATTAATTTTATTATTTATTTTTGAAGTCTTTGACCGGTCAAATATAGTAAATGATACTATAATTCAAATAGAATGTATTTATTTTAAATTTTTAATAATATAAGAAACTTGCTTTAAATACGAGGTTCATAGATAGGAGCAATTATTAAATTTGCATATATCAATCAAATCAGTCCTAACATAAGCATAATTGAACCTAAAAAGAATGGATATTGACAATTCGTGAAAATAGATAAATAAATTAACGTGCATAAAAAACATGTTTTAAACACGAAGTTGATAGATGGGAGCCATTATTAATTTTGTATACATCAATCAAATCAATTCTAGCAAAAGTATGTTTCAACCCAAAAAGAATGAATACTGACGGGTTGGTGAAAGTAGATAAATAACGTGTATTAGAAACTTATTTTAAACTCGAAGTTGATAGACGAGAGCTATTATTAATTTTGTATACCAACATGAGAAACATAAGGGGCATAACAAACAGTAATTGTGAAATGTATCGATAACAAACAATAATTGTGAAATGTAGAATAATTGTGAAATGTAAAGATGAAAAGATAATGCATGAATTTGACGTGACCATATACTAGATAATTGAAAGAAAACAAAAGTGATGACTAGATGTGCACACATCTTTGATCTATTGTAAATTTGTAATTATTAAAAATAAGGGTAAAGACGTAATAATTTGAGTATTAAANAACCAATAAGGAATGCTAAATCTACTTTATTTTGTGAACTTTATTATGCTTTATAATATTTCTATGATGTGAGAAACTTAAGTAGAGTCTACATATAAGCAGTGAGATCCTTTAAGTAGAGTCCACATATAAGCATTGGATAGGGAAAAATAGAATGAAAAATAGAACACAGAATGAAAAAGAGAGTAGTCAGAGAAATCCCCTTCAACCAAATTAGTAGAGATGATATCACATTTTTAAGCTTGTATTAAAAAGATAATAACAAAAGAAACATTTATGATGTATTTATAATAATTTAAATTACCGATATTTCACTTAACTTCTCTCTCTCGTATTCTTCGAATTGAAGAAACCTTTGTATAATTATCCAACTAATTTACCAAAATCAATATCTTCCACCAACCTTTGTATATCACTAAGTTTACTACAACGAAATTGTCAATATTGTTGAAAAGATACTGCATCACCACATTACTTATCGTATAGATATCCTGAAAATGAGTTTTTTTTCATTAGAAAATTTACTGTAAGTTATAGAGATGACCATCACCAACCTTTGTTTAAGTTACCATATTTTAGAAAATATCTTTAGAATTAGCAACCATCAGAGACTCCGTTTCAATCTTGAGTAAAATCACAATTCTAATCACAATCGAGTTTCAACCTTGATGATCAATTTAGTTTTCTTTTTATTTTAGACTTTTCTCTTCTCTTGTAGGCTCGACTCATCCTAGGACACCTCACACGAGCATGGTGATCTCCCTGCAAGTGCCCTAGGTCTAGCTGTGCACTCCAATACAGGAAGAAATCCTAGATTTGAGTATAAAACATCATCTTCATTCACGGACCCTTTTATCTTAGGTCTATTTAGAGAGAACGATGAGAGTTTCGGCAAACTAGTAAAGATGGTAGACATTACTTGTCCTGCTCATGAGGAAACCGAGTCTGACACTGAACTTAGGGAAGTTCTTCGTTGATAGAGATTACATCTAGTCAGCCTTCTCCCAATAGGTGGTCAATTCTGGCGAGCCTTTGAATCCTCTACCACAAACTAGGAATTGATGACCCAACTCTCGAGGAGGTTAATTATTTCTACGACTTGAAATTAACCCCAGGCTGGCAGAATAAAGATCTTAAGGTTATTTGAAGAATACAAGTCCAATGTTGGTCATTGAAAAGATATGTTCTTCTATTTTTAAATGTCTGTTTTGCGAAGTGCGAAGTGCTCAGAGACATTAGATCGACAAGTTCTCTTTATGATTTGCTCACCGGTGACTCAGAGTTATTTTATTGTGTACGGTAGAGATACAAAAAGTTTCTCAGGATGTGCAGGAATCATGGTTTTTCTCGAGAGTATCAAATACGAAACTTTCTTAACAACCTTCTACCCGAAACAAGAATGTGGATAGAAAGAGGAAAATATACCACGTCCATCTATCAACTATCCACGAATAAAGCCTATCGGTTGTTGGAAGATACGGCCGATTTTGACTATTAGAGTTGAAATTATTCACCAAGCCACATTGATTCGGGAGATAGCTCTAACATTTTGGTACCATAGTTGGATACTCTACGTTACGTCACCAAGTAGTCTTCTTCTGACCTTAAAGAAATTTTCGCTCAATTTTCGGAGGAGGCAAGATTTTGCAATGAGGAGTGGGAGAGGATAGAGACCATACGTAATTTCTAAATCGAGTCTCTATCTGACTCTTTTAAAGCCATGAGAAGAATAGTAACTACGATACATAAATAAGTCACAAACTTAGATGAAAGCCACCGTGAGGAACTGAGTATAAGCGGAAAGACCTTAGGTTTATTCGATGATGATTACTTAAGTGAGGAGGATAATTTATAGTGGATAAATGAAGAAGGGTCACAAAATAATACTTGTAAGTCTTCGCCATTTGAGATTCAAATCATTCCACCACCACCGTTCATTAAAGATCATATCTATAACGATCTTATGTGGCTAAAACCTTCGCCATCACCATTAACACCGTTCATTTAAGTTCACCAAGCATATGAATTAGGGCCGAGTAAAGTTGAGCATGCAAGCCCAATACTTCCATACATAACCAAGCTTGAGGGTGCTCAAAAACAAGACTCTTATAATATGTTGCATGACACATGTTATGAGTGGAAACCGCTCTTTGATGAGCTTCTCCAATTTGTATATGAATAAGCCTAAAGATGCAAGTTGTAGAGGAAAGTCTCACACTAACCCGAACTAAAGTCCATTTGCCTAGAGCATCACCTTTACCAATTCTCGCCTCTCCAGTATGCATTCTTTTCTCCTGTGCTTGTATTAAGCATTTAAAGTTTGAGAGCATTTCCAATTTAGAGTTTGGGGATGAGAATGCTTGTTGAATAATTATTCAGTTGGGTGTGACTTTGCTTATGTACTGGTTGCCATGATTTTCTTTCCATGAGTTGTGTACTTTTAAGAATTTTTTTTTTCTCGCTTTTCTTTTGCTAGTTTGAATAAATTTATGAGTATTGTTGAGATGAGATGACTTGATATTGATAATGACTATAGTCATTTACTGTCCTCTTAGGTCTTTTGAAATGTAATTCATTGAGATTATCTATATACTTAACTCGCATTAATTGAACGTTATTCTTAATTCTACACATTTGAGCACGATAATCATGGCTACTTCACTCTTTGAGCTTTTAGAGAATACTTGTATGCATTAAATAGGTATTGACATCTAATGAACTTTAGAACCCATTTGAGCAAAGCTTGAGATGAAAGTCTATGTTAAGTGTCATTCAGAAATGATTTATGCCATCTTTGGACCGTTTGAGACTTTTAAGCTAACCTTGATACATTGTCATCTTAGTATACCCACTTTGAGCCTATTTGTACCTTTTTTTTTTCTATCATATTTTTGCCAAACTAAAATAATGACCACCAATCCTTATCCTTTAAGTATGTTGATTGTTTTAAAGAGTTAGTTAGTATTACATTCATATTGGGAGGAATGGTGGTATTACGAAGTATTGAAACCAAAAAAAAAAAAATGAAAGAAATGAATAATTTGGTGAAAAATTTGTATCCTTATCTTCTATTTTGTTTTTCAACATTGAGGACAATGTTGATTTTGAGTTTGGGCGATAGATTTTTGATTTTTATCCTTTTGTCATATTTCCTATCTTTTGTTTCAAAAAAAATTATAAATAAATGTTTGGCAGATTATTGATAGAAGAGAGATTTAGTTGAAAAAAATGTGAGAGTGCTATTTTGTATACCAATGAATAACTCTACAAAGTTACTAGATTAGTGTGCTTAAAATTGATTGGAACCTCAGATTTTTTCAAAGTATCTTACCTTTGCCCAAGCTGATATTACAAGCTTAGTGAAGGACCTTTTGATTTTTTATGACATACTAACATATATTAGTGGAGAGTGACACAAAAAATGGGCTTTGAGTAGTGCTAAATTACATCATATAGAGATCTTTCATTATTTACCAAAACATATAATTTTATCTCAAGTTTATTTTGTTAAGTAATATTGATTTTTCACTCGCTCACACATTAATAGTCATGGGTGGTATTAAATTGATGCTTGAAGTTAAAATTCTAGATAATCTCAATGTTTGCATTTTCTTTGAGCTTAGAATATTCTGTGACTTTAGAGATATTCGTACAGTTTTTGACTTGATACAAAACTCACTCGTTTCTATTTATATTTTAGTTCTTGAATTTTGTTTGTTATCTCTTTCTTTTGTTTTTCTTGAGGATAAGTAAATATTTGAGTTTGGAGATATTTGATGAATGATTAATTCACTCATATATCAAGTATCATTTAGCTCAAATAATTGTAAGTTAAGCATTTTTGTTAGTTTGATATATTTTTGTTTTATTTTTATAGTTTTTGTGAATAAATGAGAATCATGATGAATATTTGGAAAACATGGGTACTTCAACCCTTTTGGATTGAAGTTGAGTTCGTTATAAATGTGTTGCAATGAAAATCAAATCAAACAGAGCTAAAACGGCGAAACAACGAACTCAGGAAATCTCGGCTCTTGATTACATCCGATTGAATGGTTTGAATTCCTTTTGTCCTAGGTTATTTTGGAGCCATTTAAAAGCACACTTAGACGTCTAATTTATGGATGGAGAGTTGGAGAGGAGACACAATAAAAAGAGAGCTCAAAAATCCTAGAGAGGAAGAAGCTTAGAGCTGAAATTTAGAGAGGAAACTTGAAAGAGTTACTTGAAAAATTAAAAGTTTGAAATTTTACCTCCACAAAAGAGATTTTCCCATCCTCTTTCTCACCCTAATTTCATTTGAATTTTATATTTTGCTTGAAGTTATGAACATATTTGAGTGTATGAAATTCTTGTTAAAATTAGTATTGGATTCTCTTATGTTGAACTAGTTGTTATATACTAGAGAAATGATGTAGCTTATACTTTGGTTCTATATCTTGATTTTCAATATATTCTTTGATGTTGTTTTTGAATTTATTTGTGCTATTTCATGCTTAATACTTCTTGATTAATTGGCCATTAATTGGATGAATTAGTTTCTAGAATTTGGCACCCGAGAGAGGGAGTTTTAGAGAACACCATAAGATAGCATAACCTAGGATTTTGTAGAGTTTGAGAGAACGTATAATTCCTTTGAAACTATGGTCAAAGAACCATTAAACATAATAAATTTCTTGTTTTTTGATTCAGATTAGAGATAGTGGAATCGAAAATTTAGAAATGATTTCACTCGGTTCTCAAGAATAGGAGTAGAAATACCATTGGGTCCTTGGCTTAAAAACTAGGAATAATTGATTAAAATACAGTTGGTGAACAAAAGACATAGTTGATGGTTAGGTGAATTCAATCCCCCAGTATATTTGTGTATAGAAATTTTCATATTTTATTGTGTATTTATATTTATTGATTTAAGTATAAATTCATTTAGTTTGATTGCCTAGATAAAATTAGCTCATGACAATTCTAGACTTAATGATAATTTAACACCCAATTTCTGTAGGATCAACAACTCTATATTTATCATTTTATTACTTGTTTATGACCTGCACACTTATAGTTATTTTACGTATATGTATTTCGCTTAACACTATCGCAAATTGCACTTACTTTATGTGGTTTTTGTGATGTAGATTGGGTCGATTGTCCCATTACTTTCGTAGCACAACAAGCTATTGTATCTTCCTAGGCTCAAACTGCATCTCATAGTCCTAGAATTAACCCACTGTGTTTTGTTATAGTGCAGAAACCAAATATCGTGCTTTAGCTTCAACTACTGCTGAGCTTACATGGTTCACTCGTCTTCTTAAGGATATCGGTCTTCAATTAAAACACCCTCTACACCTATTGTTTGACAATATAAGTGCCCTTCATATGTCCATTAATCTTGTCTTCCATGCGCAGTCCAAAAGTATAGAACTCGATTATCATGTTTGTAAGAGAAAAAATTAGCACTAGGTGCTTTGTTTGAAAAGATTATAAGAGCTTTTTTCACACTAATTTTTTCAGTCTTAAAAATCTAAAAGTGTGAAAAAAATTAGCACTAGGAACTTCATTTGAAAATTAGCACTAGAAACTCTGTTTGAAAAGAAATCTAAAATTTTTGAAAATTTTGAAAGTAACAAAAATTTCCAAAAGTTTTAGATTTTTTTTTCTTGTTTAGACTTGTGCTGTAATTATAGAAGAAAGTTTTTTTTTTTTTTATAGACCATATGTATTCTCTATTTCTTCATTTTCAATTATAGTGTGTGCATTTAATTAATATAATAAGAGGTAAAATGTTAATTTTACTATTTATTTTTTAAGTCTTTGACTAGTCAAATATAATAAATGATATGATAATTCAAATAGAAGGTATTTATTTTAAATTTTTAATAATATAAGAAATATGCTTTAAACACGGGGTTGATAGATGGGAGCAATTATTAAATTTGCATATATCAATCAAATCAGTCCTAACAAAAGCATATTTGAACCTAAAAAGAATGGATACTGATAATTCGTGAAAGTACATAAATAAATTAAGGTGCATAAAAAACATGTTTTAAACACGAAGTTGATAGATGAGAGCCATTATTAATTTTGTATAAATCAATCAAATCAATTCTAGCAAAAGTATGTTTCAACCCAAAAAGAATGAATACTGACGGGTTGGTGAAAGTAGATAAATAACGTGTATTAGAAACTTATTTTAAACTCGAAGTTGATAGACGAGAGCTATTATTAATTTTGTATACCAACATGAGAAACATAAGGGGCATAACAAACAGTAATTGTGAAATGTATCGATAACAAACAATAATTGTGAAATGTAGAATAATTGTGAAATGTAAAGATGAAAAGATAATGCATGAATTTGACGTGACCATATACTAGATAATTGAAAGAAAACAAAAGTGATGACTAGATGTGCACACATCTTTGATCTATTGTAAATTTGTAATTATTAAAAATAAGGGTAAAGACGTAATAATTTGAGTATTAAAAGTAAACACTGAGGGCCATTTGGTTGAGTTCCTGTTTTCACGTTTTTTTGATTTTGAAAACTGAAAAATGGGCCGTCAAAAAGAAAACTTGTTTGGTAGACCTATTTTCGACCCGTATTTCCGGACCAAATCTGATTTGAGGCCCAAAATTAAAAACATCAGAAAGAAAATTCCAAATTCTCGGTCCCGAATTTTTTCTTCTATGTTTCATCTTCGTCTAGCTGCTCTCAGTCCTGTAAAACCTGACGCCAGTGGCTCTCCTGCTAACATCTTTGCGCGACCTGCAACTCCACCGGAGAGGCGGAGACATAGCCTGGGCCATAGTCGAAGGCAGAGTGGGAAGGGGGTACTTGATTCTTATAGTTTTCAGTTGAAAAGGACTTTGGATTTTAATGGTTTTATCCAAAATTTCTGATAAAATAAACAAAAGTCGGAGTTTCAGGCGCAGAAGAAAAATATGATATGGTGTTGTGGAACAAAAAAGCGATCCATATGGCTCTAGTTTCTGCGAAAGAAAGTGGCTGGAACAGAGTAGTGATACTCTCGGTTGCGGAAATGGCAGCCAAGGCTCTGGTTTGAGCTGATATTCTTGCAAGATGGAACCGTGTTAATTAATGAGATATTTTGTTAGAAATCTGACCACCCCAAATAGATCGTTTCTAAGATTTTATTTTAAAAATATATGAAAATAATTAAAAAAAATAAAAATTAATATCAAAATATAAGAATTAAGTGAAAAATTTCTAAATAAGGAAAAAAATCATTATCTTTAAGAAAAAAATATCACTATATAAAAAAATTCTATAATTATATAGATTTTTCTTTTTTGTACCAATGACCCCAATATACTAAAATATTTTCTCACAAATATTAACTTAACTCATTCATACCTTACATTGCCACTTTTTGAAACCTTTTTTTTCATAAAAAAATTCTACTCTCTTTGAAAAGAGAAACAAAGAGAAAAGAAAAAATTTAATTAGAAGAAAGAACTTGAAATAATTCTAAGTTTTGGGACGAAGAGAATAAGAAATGAAACCTCTATTTATAAGTTTTGAAAGGTAGTGAGAATACTATTTTTTACTATTGTTATTACGGTTGTCCCTTTTTACTATTACTTTTATGGATGTTCTTTTCACTATTATTATTACGGTTGTCTTTTTTACTAATACTATTACGGCTTTCCACATGTTCACATACATCAACAATCTCCCATTTGAAGACTTGATTTCAATCACATCTTCACATACGTCTTATCTCATAACTTATGTTGCTATCATTATCTTTATTGATAATCATACTCCACCATATGAGTATATATACCACTTAGAATTGACGAATTCTAAAATTTTCGTCTCGGCTCAGGTCGAAAGAACCTTACTGATAATTATAGTACTGACTTCTAAGTTTGACTTTTTAGGAAATTCATTAGTTATCGACATCATTCAGCATGCGCCTTACATCAACGCCAAACTAATACCTGTGTGCAAACTTATTGCCACTAATTGTGATACATCCTCTTTCATGGCATCTTTGGAGATAAACGGCATACCATGAGGATGCACATATTATGATTAAAGGATAAGATCATTGTCTTCATCGTAGGAAACAATATTAGCAGCATCACCAGATTTGGAACTTTTAGTCGAATCCATTCCACCTCTTCGATAATTTCTTTTCAGGTGTCTAGATTGTCGACACCCCCAACATATTATATTTCTTTTCATGGAGTTTTTCTTCCTTGTGTCTTCTGCCAATGCTGAGCCTTCAGATAGAATATTACTTCCATCACCTGTTAACTTTTTTTTCTTCAAACAAAAGTTTACTTATGACCTCAGAAAAAACCACAGTCTCCTTCCTATACACCAAAATAGGTTTCAAATGCTCATAGGAAAGTGGACGAGACTAGATGAATCGCAATACTTTATCTTCATCTTCAATCTTCACTCCAATAGCCTTCAGTTCAAGAAAGGCTACCATTCAAGATACTTAGATGATCAGAAGTTTTCGTATTTTCATTCATATGTAATGTATGAAACTGCTCCTTCAATTACACTCAATTTGAGCCTGATACAATTCTTCAAACTTTCTCTAAAGATCTTTGGCTATCGTTATTCCAAGCACATTTGCAAGGACATTTTTTATCAGACACATACGTACACTTACAACTCTCTCATCCAGATCATCCCAATCTTCATCGCTCATACTAGATTTCTCAGAATCTTTACCCTTATAAGCCTCTCTATCTTTCAAAACTTTATACAATCTAGATTGAATCAATAAATCCTTGATTTGTATTTACCACAAGCCAAAATTGATATTTCCATCAAATTTCTTCACATCAGCTTTAACCGGAATTGAAATCTTGTTTCTTGACATCTCGCTTCGCATTTCTATCTTGAAAAACTGCTAAAAAAATTTTCCAATAAGGATTAAGGGTTCAAATGCTCCCACTTGTACACAACCTCCTTATACAGAAATTCTTATACTAACACTAAGCTATAGTGCACTGAAGAACCTTGCTCTAATACCACTTGTTAGGAATCTGACCGACCTAGATTCACCGCTTCTAAGATCTCACTTTAAAGGAATGTCTAAATAATAGAGAAATAATAACAAGGAATAGAAACTAATCTCAAAATACATGAATTTAAGTGGAAAACTCCCAAATCAGGAGAAAAACTATTGTCTCTCAGATAAGAATTTCACTATATGAAAAGATTTTACAATCATATAGATTTTTCTCTTTTCCACCCAATGACCCCAATATATCTAAATACTTTCTCACAAGTATTCACTTATTCACACTTTACACTGCTACTCTTTGAAACCTCAACTTTCATAAAGAAACTCTATTCTCTTTGAAAAGAGAAACAAAGAGAAAAGAAAAGATTTAATTAGAAGAGAGAACTTCAAATGCTTCCAAATTTTGGGATAAAGAAAATAAGAAATGAAGCCTTTATTTAGAGACTTTAAAAAGTAGTGAGAATGCTACTTTTTACTATTATTATTACAACTATTTTTTTTATTTATTATTACGACTATTCTTTTTATTATTATTATTACGGCGTCGCATGTTTACAAATATTAACGGCTTGTTTTGTCCATGGGAGACACCCTATTTTGTGGTGTCTTTTCTAAATAATTAAAGGAATTATTTTTCCGGTTAAAAAAAAAACTTGGAAAGGGAGTAAAAAAAAAAAATAAAGTGATTTGGTGGTGCAGGTGACATGATAGTAGTAGCCCGGTGGGTAGATTTTTTCTTTAAATAAAAATTAAAATGGTAAGAGAGAGGGAGGGTATGTATATGTGGCGCAAGAAAAGGGTCAATGGGTATTTTGGCAAACAAGACAATTGTGATTTCAAAGTGTAAACAACTTATGATTCTATACTTTCAAACTTTCAAAACTTATCTCAATTAATATTACCAAAAACGGATTTCTAAAACACTATTTTCAGTCACTGATTAAAAAACTACAGGTTTAAGACTAGTGTTTTGAGAACACAAAAAGCGGAACACCAACCAAATGGGGTCTAAAATTTTTCGAGCAACTATACGTCCCCAGATTTTCAGACTATACAAACGTAAGCATTGGCGTCCCACTTTAAAGATGTGTGGCCTCCCGTTGCAAATATTAAAAAAAAAAAAAAAGAAAAAAAAACTAAAAACAAGCAAATATCTTAGGGTAAAAAATGTTGCTAACTTCCTATCTTACGGTGACTGGATCTAGGTACTGTTACTACAATTATTAAATCATTCCATTACGCAGGAAAAGTAGTGTTCGTTTGGACCCATTTGACTGACCCCACACCGAAGACAAAGATGATATATGACACGTTTAAAAATCCCTCTGATTTTTTATATTTAATTTTTTCAAACCAAATAGTATCGTCTTTGAGGTCTATAAATAGAACCCAATATTATCATAAGCACATCACTGAAGAGTAATTTTTTCCTGAGAGTTACTGAAGAGTAATTGTAAGAAGAGAATAATATAATTAACAAAGTATAGTACTTCTCTCTCCATGGAGCTCAAATACCAGTTAGTTTCACTCTCTATTAGCAGCAGTTCTAATATTAAACCAGGAGTACCATATTTTACGGGTCCCATAATCTCATCGGTTGCAAGAACAAGGAGAGGAGTCACTTCTTATCCAGCCCCCAAGTGCGTGACCGATACTAAAGTTTCCGATGGAAACAATATAGCTCGAAGATCGGCGAATTATCAACCCCCAATTTGGCATTTTGACTACGTGCAATCGCTTAGAAGCCCTTTTACGGTATTTTGAATTAAAAATTAGCATTTCTAAATACAATTTCTATTAGTTTAATTCTCCCTAGTCCTGAATAATGTTGAAATTAGCATCAACATTTCTATTAAATATAATTAGTCAATTATTTAAGCCCTTTTATTGTATTCAATTAGTTTTTTGTTCATATATTTTTTATATTTAATTTGTTAGTGGGTGTTTGAATTCGATTTGGGTGTTTCTTGGGTTTGTTTTTGCTTTGCCTTTTTTTTGTTTTTTAGATGAATAATTGTTTTCATTATATTTTCTCACGTGCCAAGACAAAATGGCATCTTGAATATAAATCATCTGCAATTGGAGAAGCCCGTAAGTATGGTTTCATGTGGCAACAGAAATGGCATCTTGAATATAATCATGTTTTTAAGTTTGGGAAGATGAAGAGATCGTGAATTCGGAAGAGAGAAAAAAAATTATTTTATAAATTAAGATATAAAAGTTATAAGTAATTGCCACATGAGCAAAAGCTGTCAAGTTATCTTGCTCTTTCTTAAATCTTTATATCATATTTTTCAAAAAATAAAAAAAGAGACTTATATCATATCACAGTTAATTAATATTAAAACATTATTTTAACCGTTCAAAGCTATAATATAGATATACGTATACATATTTAAGAACGTAATTCATTTCTTTGACTTTTATAGCAAAATATTAACTAATTAAGAGGAGTAATATTCCAATCCCTTAAAATTGGGCCATATAAAATCAACAGATGGAATTTAAATTTGGATTATAAAAAAATAAATAAAAAAGACATTTAATTGGACTTAGGACTCTGCATGAGTTTTCCTTACTATTAAGATAGACTTTGATTCTAAGGAAGGTTTTTGACAACATGAAAACCAGGGGATGTTTTTTCGTGGACTAGCATGATTTTGTTGGAAAGTAACACAAATTTTATTATTCACTCAAATATTTTTATAAGAAAAAATACTCAACTTCACTTTTTAACTTCACTTTTTAAGCTCGCTCGTTCACTCATCAGAAGCTATGTTTCTTTCTCTCTTCTCTTCACTCTTAGAAGCTTTGCTTCTTACTTGATGCTTAGAACTCAAATAGGGATGGGTATTTATACTACATGAGAAACAATGAGAACCACACAAATAAATAATTACAAAAATCCTTAAACCATATATATTTTCTTCTACACATTTCTAATAATAATCAAATAATTCACATGTAAAAAGCTAATATCTACCCTAATACTAGAAGATTCTAGGTGGAAGGTTTCTTTAATTTGAACATGGACTTTTTCTTTTGTGAGTTTTTCACTTGGACTAACTCTAATTTATTGGGCCTCATGTTGATGGGTTTAAATATTTCTTATGGGCTTAAACAAGTTTATTTTCAACAGATTAATGGGTATGCTAAATAGGGGTGAGTTAGATTTGGCAAGGAGGTTTTTCAATTGCATGCCTGAGAAAAATGCAATACCTTGCACTGCAATGAATACAGGTTCTTCTCAGATTGATCGACCAAACGAAGCTCTCTGAATTTGATTCATGACATGATGAAAACATGTTCCAATAAATAATACTTTGTTGTGTGTTCTATCTGCTTGTTGGCCAACTGGGTATCCTTGATTTGGGATAGTGGATTCGTTGAATTATATCAATCCTAGAAGGCTCCAGCCAAAAAAAAAAAAAAAACAAAAAACAAAAAACAAAAAAATTATCAATCCTAAAACTGTCCAACTAGGTGTCATATTAAGTAAAACACTCATGCATAGACATGTTTGTGGGAGTAATGCTACAGCTGCAAGTCTCTTCAATGAAATGCCAGAGAGAAATTTGGTTTCTTGAAATACTATGATTGCTAGATATGCTTCACATGGTTATAAAAAGCAAGCCCTAATCCTCTTTAGCAAATGAGAAATACAGGACTTGAGCTTGACTCTCATTAATTGTACAGCCATCTTGTTAGCCTGCAGCAATGGTAGGTTAGTCATTGAAGCTACAGAATATTTCTAAAGCATGCTAAGGGATTGTATAATAGAACACGAAGCGAACATTATGGTGGGGATTGGGTACTTAAAGCATGAAATAGAATAATAGATTTACTGATTAATAAATGAAATTTTATTTTCTTTGGGCATTCATTTTTCGTGCAATGCGTACATGAGTGTAATGTATTTTGAATTAGAAATTAGCATGATCAAGTTCATGTGACATAAGTTTTTTTTTTTAATTTTGGTACTAATAATTGTAGGGAGAACCATATGCCAGGCAAGCTGAGAAGCTAAAGGAAGAGGTAAGAGTGATGGTCAAGAAGGCGGAAGATGACCCTTTATCTCTACTTGAGCATATAGATATATTGCAGAGACTTGGACTGTCTTACCACTTTGAGAATGAAGTAAAGGGTATATTACAAGAAATATACGATAACTACCACTCTAATGATGTGTGGAAGAAGAATAATATATATGCCACCGCCCTTGAATTTAGACTCCTACGACAACATGGCTATTGGGTGCCTCAAGGTTCAAATATTATACATATATATTTCTTAAATTTTACCGTATTATATATATATATTGGTTGATCTAATCGGAAATATACTAACGAACTAAAACTAAATGAAATGAAAAAACGATAGCTGGCTACTCACATCCCAAAACCTACAAAAAACCAACATATTATAGCTAATACACAACCGTTTTTTTTGATAGTTAGCTAATATTATGCACATGCAATTAACTTTGATTGCAGATATCTTCAGTTCCATCAAGGATGAGACAGGAAATTTTGGTGCGTTGATGAATGATGACATTAAAGGAATGCTATCGTTGTATGAAGCCTCATTCCATTTGGTAGAAGGTGAAAATATTTTAGAAGAAGCAAGAAATTTCACGACCAAATCCCTTGAGGAATACATTAAGAGGAACAAATCTGATCAAAATGACAGTCTTTCTCAACTAGTGAGCCATGCATTGGAGCTTCCACTACACTGGAGAATGTTACGGTTAGAGACCAGGTGGTTCATTGATGTATACGAGAAGAGAGACGACATGAACCCTTCTTTGCTTGAGCTTGCTAAACTTGATTTCAACATGGTTCAGTCAACACACCAAGAAGATCTTAAACATGTGTCTAGGTAAGAAGCTAGCAAGAACATAATGGATCTAAATTTGAAAATAGATGATATGAGAAATTAAATCAAATCTAATTAATAAAATTGAACTGGTCATTCATACTCGACTTGAAATTTATTGCACAAAAAGTAAGTACTTTATTTATGATATTGTTTTTTCATACTTTTTTATATAAAGATGGTGGAGAAGCACCGGTCTCGGGCAAAAGTTGGAGTTTGCAAGAGATAGATTGATGGAAAATTTCTTATGGACAGTAGGATTTGCATTCGAGCCTCATTTCGAATATTGCAGAAGAATGTCTACAAAAGTGAAAGCCCTACTAACAGTAATAGATGACATATATGATGTTTATGGCACACTGGATGAACTTGAGCTCTTCACGGATGCGGTTGAGAGGTTCGTGCAGTAATCATCTGAATGCTTCACATGATTCATATATATTTAATTTGAGCTTTACTTAATAATTGATGTTAATTTTTCAATTTTGTTTCTCTTTATATATTCGATTCTAGATGGGACATAGATGCTATGGATCAGCTACCTGACTACATGAAGATATGTTTCCTTGCTTTGCATAACTCCATAAATGATATGGCTTTCGACGTTCTAAAAGAACAAGGGCTCCATATAATAAAGTACCTTAAGAAAGAGGTACTAATTTTGTTTCTCATCTCTCTATACCTATATTTTTCCTTAAATTTTAAACATAAACTCATTATTTTTTTTGACTAATTAATTCAATTTTTGGTTTTCAGTGGGCAGATATTTGCAAATCTTATTTAAGGGAGGCGAAGTGGTACTACAATGGATACACACCAACCCTAAAAGAGTACATTGACAATGCATGGATATCAATATCAGCACCTGTTATACTAGTTCATGCTTACTTTTTTGTTGTCAATCCAATTAAGGAAGAGGCGTTGCATTGCTTGGAAGAATACCCTAGCATAATCCGACAGTCATCAATCCTTTTCCGTCTTGCAGATGATCTTGCAACCTCGTCGGTAAGGAAATAATCTACAATATTAATCGTATAGTTTAGAAATGAAACAAATTGTTTGACTTCTGAAATTAAGCCAGAAAAAGTCAATGCAAAGATATTTGTTAATAATATAAGTAACTTCACAATTCATGCAAAAAATAGAGTGGAATAAAAAACTTTATACCTAACAAAATTTATACAGATCCAATAAATTATAAGTCAATCTTCAAAAAAGAAAAATAAATATGTTTTTGCTATATTTTTGTATTTTTTAAATTTTTTATTTGAAGAATGAATAAGATACATTCACGGCTTGGCCGATTAGAAAAGAAATTAGTAACATTACAACTATGTTGATACCCAACTGGTCCCTATCCAAGATGTCCGACATCCAAAACCAGCTAATATATTTTCGTTTGTCATATATAATTATGAACTATATTACGATTACCGCTAAGCATGTTTTCTATTTTATTGTACTGCAATAGTTACACACTAATTAAACTACCTCTTTTAACTTCTAATTAAAAGTGGAATTAAAAATTGAAAAATTGTTAATACTAACAAATTTTCCATTGCTTTTTTGAAATCCTTATCAACTTTGTTTATTGTTGTAATTCAGGATGAATTAAAAAGAGGTGATGTTCCCAAATCTATTCAATGCTATATGCATGAAGCTGGTGTCTCTGAAGATGAAGCCCGTCGACATATAAAGTTATTAATTGATGAAACGTGGAAGCATCTGAATGAAGACAGAGTAGCAGATTCACGATTCCCTAAGGCATTCATTGAGATTGCAACAAATCTTTCTAGAATGGCACAATGCATGTACCAATATGGAGATGGACATGGCATTCAAGACCGTGAAACAAAGGATCGTGTCCTGTCGTTACTTGTTAACCCCATTCCTCTTAGTTAAAGAAAAATAAGATCTTGATAGTTTAGTTAAGGACTCTTCAAAATCCCCAGCTTCATGCATTATATACCTTTATTTAATTCTCATGTAAAATAGAATATGTGGCCAAGTATAAGTTCATAAAAGTGGATTTTTTTATTAAACGTTTACTTATTTGTCTAAAAGATGAAATTAATTTCTTTATGCATGTCTTTAATTAGAAGAAAAGAAAAACCTCAATATTTATAAATTTAGCACAATATTAAACATTATTGTGTAAGTATAAACATCAACTGAGTATTGAATATGATAATTTTTATTCCCCAAAAATGAAGCTATTAGAAATATTGTTACGACTATTTCTTATATTCTCATTAAATATAATTAATTGTTTAATTAATTATATAGGATAGTTATGCAGAAATTTGTAATATAAATATTGTAACAACGAAAAGTAAAAATTAACATATAATATTTTTATTTGGTTCAACTATCTCTCAATAGTCTACATCCAAAGGACTACGTCTAGAGAAATAAATTTATTAGTAAAAATCAAATATTTATAAGCATTAATCAAATTTAAAGACTCACTCTTTCAAAGTTTGTAATATGCAAGTGCTCATTCACAAATTCGTCTAGTAATTCCCTCGACTTGTTGTGATTCTTTTTGTCTGAATTCGCTTCAAATTTCACAGAACCTGTATTTTCTTGAAAATTTGTTGTGTTAGCCCAAGATTGATAATCCAAGAGGAGAAGTGAATTGAGTTTTAAAATCTTCGAAAAAACTTTTCAACTATATAAAATCATATATCAGTATTTCTAAAACTTTGAAGCCGAACAAACAATAATACCAAGTATATAGCAATAATATTAAGTATATTTATCGCACTATATTTCAAATACTTAATCAAATAGCTTGCAATAAAGTAAAGAGTATAGATATAAAAAAAAAATGTAAACTCTATTTTTACAAGGTTCGGAAAATATGATGATTTGTCTATATTCCTATCTCTTGGCAATTTGCTTTGAGCTTTCCACTAACGGATCAAGATTGTGAGCTTGACTAGCCATTATACAAACCAAGTGATTTCTTTATAGGCACATCTATACTTTTACAATAGTCTTAAATCTGACTCTATCACACTTAACCACGGATTGTTTAGACTCAGGATCCAATCTCACCTATACCTAGTTATTTAGACAATAATACCAACGTCACAAACTCAAGGGTTATTTAGACTCTAGTGGCAACTTTATCTATGTACGGATTGTTTGTGACTCTTATGCCAACCATACCTCAATTCAAATAGATTTATAATAATCAGGAGTTAACACATTCAAGAACTCTCCTCACAAAGTAATGAATGCAATTTGGCTTAGGAGATTTAAAATAATATACAATAAATGCTCTATGATTGGCTCAATATGATTTAAAAGTTAATTCAAAAGTAGATGGATAATAGTTTGGGTTCATGTAAAGTCTTTTAGAAGCCTTAAAATAACTTATATTTATTAGCTTGTATGAAAACTAGCCGTTTCTGACTGTTTGACTTAGTTTCTGGAGTTTTCGGTAAACCAGTTAAGTTTCTGGTAGACCTTCAAAAATTAGTTGTCAGAAGTGCGACTATAATGGTCAAAATCTAATGGTCATATTGACCTAGACAGTTTTTGGTCTACCGGATGAGATTTTTGGTCTATCGACTGTTATTTCTAGTCTACTTGGCATTTTTTCAAATTCGACATCTTTTTGGCCATTTTCCAAATTCTTACAGATTTTAGTGTTTTTCAAATTCTGACTTCTAAACTAATTTTAAACACTTTAAAGATATTGAACATCAATTTGAAAAGAATATTTTGGCTATTGTAAACTTGTTTTAGCTTGACAAAGGTATTTAACAATAACTTAGAAAGTATTATTTCCAAAACATATTCTAGTTTGCAAATATTAAATCATCTTTTAGCCTATTTAAAATAATCATGATTTAAAATATATTTGTAACTTAATGAAACTTAAGAAATTATGTACTTAAGAATATTTTTCTCGTTTAAAGAAATCACAATTTTCTATTTTCAAGCTTCTATAAGAAAATAACAATTTTTAAGCTTAAGATAGTTTGAAAACTTTTTTGAGAGTATTAGCCAATGTAAAAAGAATTTATATGCAAGGAACTAAATAAAATATAGGACTAAATATGAAATATACGTTATTGGAGAATGATTTTGTATCTTGATTGCCCATCTTCAAGCTTGATTCTAATAAGTCTAATATGCATCCATCTTTAAAGCTTGATTTCTTGATCAACTTGAGTTAGAACTTTTAAAGCTATCTCACTACATACTCAAGTTAAATCATTAGTACTAAATCAAATATTTGTTATCTTCAAAATAAGAGTGAATAAGATTGAAAACCTTAATTTCTCAATAATATCTCCCTTTTTGATGATGACAAACATTGATTGATGAGATAAAAAAATACAATAAAGATATAAAAATATAGATTTGACAAGTTTACGTTAATCCTTACTGTATTTTATGCTAGTGTTAGCTGGAATAAATTTCCGGAAAATATTTTTCATAAAATCATTTTCAAGAACATCATAGTTTTGTAAAATCAAGAAACGCAGCGGAATTGGTGGTTAAAAATTTTTCTTTCACAAAACGTTTCGGATCGTGATCTAACATAAATTAATTCTTGATCTAAACAAGAACAATACCCGGATTCACTCCACAAACTTCTCGTCTTCCCGTCTATTCTCGAAATCCGTTTGATTGATCCGGTAGGTGGTCACCTTCTTGATTCCCAACAAAGAGATCTGCAGATGAACAAGAAGACAATCTCCTCAAACCGATTTCTTCGAGATGGCCGAAACACCAAGGACAGTGAATCCCTAGTGGTGGCCGATTTTCTCTGCTCTCCCTCTCTCTGTTATGCATGTGACACTATCTTCCTTGGAGTGTTTCACATGTCTCTCTATTATGCATGTGACACTATCTTCCTTGGAGTGTTCACATGTAACACTTGTATATATACGCTAGAGAACTTTTCTCTTAACTATAGAGAGATTAGTAAACTCTAATGGGCTTATTGGGCTTGTTGGGCTCAATTGATCATCAAAAAACTATTGGGCTTTAATTTGAGCTAGACAGGGGATTAGATAGATCCATAAAGGCCAAGCTCCAATGAACCATATACCTGCTATCATAATTAACTGTTAATTATGATTGGACATTGTCCATTAATAATGGGACACACTACTATAGGCCCAATATTGAACTCTTGGACTAAATATCATTTATTTTTCTGTGAAGCTTATTGACAATTAATTAGCTTGATCCATTTAGCATATACTATATCTGTAGACATACCCCCAATGCAATGCCGCACTAGTAGGGTGAAATTACTGTATTACCCCTCTAGTACATATTTACTTTTGAGTTGTCATTTTTCATCTAATGAATAATAGTTGACTATGGTGTTTGTATCTGCTTATACCAACACAGTCAAATTCACATAGTGAATACTGGGACCCTGGTTTATATTATCCAAGTACTTGAAAAANTTAACCTCAAATTCTAATTAACTAGGTCCTGCTCGATACTGTTATAACTTTCTTATAATATACTAGTGTTTCTATCCAAAGACTCACTTCGATAATTAGAGACTTCATTAATTAAATAGAGAACACTACATTCTATGGCATAGTAAAGTATTCCATCTTCAATATGCATAATGCGAACAATTTAATTTAGACATAATAAAATAAAGAATATAATGTCTCCCACATATGAACTCATCATACGAATAATTCTTTATTACTGATTTCATATCTTGGAATCTTTTAGATTTTGCATAAAATAAACATACACATCACATGTAAATCAATGGGACATAAATGAAATAGAAATTTATAACATGGAATTTATTAATAACAAATAGATACTAAATAATCCAATAAATATTGTTTATAATGTCTAAATAATAAACTACTTTATAGGACATTATTTCAACAATCTTCCACTTGGCCTTTAAAGCAGATGTGACATATCACATAGTCCTATTCCTTCTAAGCGGTCCTCAAATACTTTGGTTACCAAAGATTTGGTAAAAGGATCAGCAAGGTTCTCTGTAGACTCTATCTTATTTACTATGACGTCTCCTCTTTGAACAATTTCTTTGAGTACATGGTATTTCCTCTCTATGTGTTTTCCCCTCTTGTAGCTTCTAGGCTCTCTAGAGTTAGCAACTGCTCCACTGTTATCACAGTAAAGTGTCATAGGTTGCTGTGCTCCAGGTACTACCTCAAGATCCAAAAAGAAATTACAAAGCCATACCGCTTCTTTAGCTGCTTCAAAAGCTGCCACATATTCGGCCTCCATGGTTGAATCCGCAATACAAGATTACTTGATACTCCTCCATATAATAGCTCTACCACTAAGGGTAAAGACTGAACCAGAGATTGATCTTCTAGAGTCTTTATCAGATTGAAAATTCGAATCAGAATATCCAACAGGTGTTAGATCTTCTCCAGAGTGTACAAACATATGATTTCTAGTTCTCTGAAGATACTTTAGAATATGCTTGACTGCACCCTAATGTTCAGGTCCTGGATTGGATTGGTAAGGAATTATAATCCCAACAGCATAACAAATATCTGGTCTTGTGCAAAGCATGGCATACATAAGACTTCCCACTGCCGAAGTATAAGGAATATTTCTCATCTATTCCTTCTCTTTTTCTGTCTTAGGAGAATTCTCATTAGATAGAGTAATTCCTTTACGAAAGGGTGTTAAACCTTTCTTAGAAATATGCATTGCAAACCTTACCAGTATTTTGTCTACATATGAAGCTTGTGATAAAGCTATGCGTTTGTTCTTTCTATCTCGTAGAATTTGTATTCCTAGAACATAGCAAGCTTCACCTAAGTCCTTCATATCAAACTATTGTGCTAACTGGACTTTCACTGATGATAATTATCCAACATCATTCCCAATGATTAGAATATCATCAACATACAGTACCAGAAAAATCACTTTGTTATCCTGAATTCTTTTATAGACACAAGGTTCATCTATGTTTCATTCAAAACCATAAGACTTAATTGCTTCATCAAATCTTATGTTCCATGATCTAGATGCTTGCTTGAATCCATAAATATATCTCTTAAGTTCATAAACTTTTCTTTCTTGACCCTTTTCAACGAATCCCTCTTGTTGTATCATATAGATACGTTCATCAAGATTGCCATTCAGGAATACAATCTTGACGTCCATTTGCCATATCTCATAATCAAGAGATGCATCGATGGATAAGAGTATGCGAATAGACTTAATCATAGCTACAGGAGAGAAAGTTTCTTCATAATCGATACCTTCTTTCTATGTATAACTCTTTACAACTAACTTTACCTTGAAAGTTTCCACTTTCCGGTCATTCCTTTCTTTCTCTTNTTTATAGACACAAGGTTCATCTATGTTTCATTCAAAACCATAAGACTTAATTGCTTCATCAAATCTTATGTTCCATGATCTAGATGCTTGCTTGAATCCATAAATATATCTCTTAAGTTCATAAACTTTTCTTTCTTGACCCTTTTCAACGAATCCCTCTTGTTGTATCATATAGATACGTTCATCAAGATTGCCATTCAGGAATACAATCTTGACGTCCATTTGCCATATCTCATAATCAAGAGATGCATCGATGGATAAGAGTATGCGAATAGACTTAATCATAGCTACAGGAGAGAAAGTTTCTTCATAATCGATACCTTCTTTCTATGTATAACTCTTTACAACTAACTTTACCTTGAAAGTTTCCACTTTCCGGTCATTCCTTTCTTTCTCTTATAGACCCACTTACATCCAATGGGTTTTATCCCTTTAGGTGGATCTACAAGTTCCTAGACTTTATTAGAGTACATAGACTCTATTTCGGATTCCATTACCTTTTGCCAGAGATCTTTATCAACATCATCCATTGCTTCATTGTAGGTGTAAGGATCAGATTCTTGGTCACAAGACTCTCCTATTCCCAAGTATCTTTCAGGTTGTCTCATAACTCTCCCACTATGACGAGGATCTGATGTTTGTTGAGTTTTAAGTGATTTATCTTTTTTAAGTACTTTCTCTATCTTATCTTCTATAGATAGACTGATATCATCATCAGTTAATTCTTCTAGAACTAACTTACTTTTGGGCTTGAAATCTTTCATATAATTTTCTTCCAAGAAAGTAGCATTTGTACTCATAAACACTTTCTTTTCTTCAGTACTATAGAAATAATATGCTCTAGTTCCTTTTGGGTAACCTACAAATAGACACAATTCAGATCATGATTCCAACTTAGTCATTTTTCCTTTCAACACGTATGTTGGATAACCCTAAATATGGATATGAAGCAAACTAGGTTTATGTCCTTTCTATAGTTCAAATGGAGTCTTAGGTACTGACTTAGAAGGAACTCTATTCAGTAGGTACATAGCAGTTTCTAAGGCATAACCCCAAAAAGATGCGAGTAATTGTGAATAACTGAGCATCGACCTAACCATATCCAAAAGTGTCCTATTTCTTCTTTCAGCAACACCATTTAGTTGAGGCGTACCAGGTGCTGTGAGTTGGGATAGGATCCCCATTGTCTATGAGAAATTCAGAGAATTCTCTGGAGAGGTATTCACCATCTCGATCAGATCGAAGGGTCTTTATGTTCTTTCCTAACTTTTTTCAGTTTCCATTTTGAATTCTCTAAACTTTTCAAAAGAATCTGATCTGTGTTGCATTAGGTAAACATAACCAAATCTAGAATAATCATCCGTAAGCATAATGAAGTATTCAAAACCTCCTCATGCTTGAATATTAAAGGGCCCACAAACATCAGCGTGTACTAACTCAAGACATTCTTGAACTCTAAGACCTTTTCCAGTGGTCGTTTAGTCATTTTACCTTCCAGACAGGATTCACAAGTTGGTAATAGTTTGACTTCTAACGAACTTAGAAGTCCATCATTGACTAACCTTTGAATTCTATTTAAGTTAATATAACCGAGTCTTAAATACCAGAGATAAGTTTCATCATTAGTACTCACTTTCACTTTCTTATGTTTAGATTCTATATGTTCAGAAACATTTTCAAGATTGTGCAATGAGATACTTTTAGTTTGAATAAAGAAAAGATTACTCCTATGAGTACCTGTGCAAATAAGACTTTTATTCTTTCTAATAGAAACTTTATTGTCAAAATGAATAGAATAACCTTGTCTTATTAAACATTAAACAGAAATCAAATTCCATTTAAACACCGGAATATAATAACAATTCTTTATTTCTAAAAACCTAAAATCATCGAAATTCAAAATAACATCTCCCATTGCACGAGCTTCAACTATTGAGCCATCTCTCAATCGTAATGTGAACTCTTCACTAGAGAACTTTCTAGTTTCCTTGAACCCCTGCAAAGTATTATAAACATGGTCAGTGGCTCTTGAATCTACGATCCAAGAATCGATAGAATCAACCACATGACAAGCCTCAATGAACAACAAATTGTCATTACATTGTTTGTCCTTGATGTTGTCCTTCTCCTTTTTAAGGGCTAAGTAAGTTTTGCAGTTCCTTTTCCAATGTCCATCCTCACCGTAGTGGAAACATTTTTCCTTTGGTTTGGCATCCTTATTGGTCTTCTTTTTCTTTGGAGCTAGAGAAGCAGAAGTCTTTTTTTTTCCCTTACCTTTGCCTTTCGACTTAGGTTTAGGAGAACTAGCTTGAACTACATTAGCCTCAGCTGACCCCGACTTATTCTTCTTAAGAATATTCTCTGTTATTTGTAGATCTTTCATCAGGCCAGTAAGAGTATAATCCTTCCGGCGAGTCTCATGATCAATCTTAAATTGATTGAAAGTATCTGACAATGTGTTCAAAACCATGTCAATTTGGGTGTCATAATCAATTTCAGCTCCAAGGATTTCCAGTTCATTGAGGTATGCGATGACATTCATCATATGTTCCTGAACTGGAGTACCCTTCTTTTGACAAAGATTCATAAATGCACTTGTAGCCTCATTTCTAGCTTGACGACCGAGACTGGCGAATATTTCGTCAACACTCAACATAATATCAATAACAGTATCCATCCCACGATATTGTTGTTGCAATATATTGCTTATTAAGCCAAGTATATAGCATTTAGCCATCTCATCAGATTGCTTCCACTTATCATATGAGTTTCTTTCATCGTTGGTAGATTCCTCAGTTGGCTGAGCAGGACATGGAGTGGTGAAAACCAACTTATGTTTATCAGCAGTAAGCACAATGTCTAGGTTACGTTTCCAGTCTACATAGTTTTCACCGTCCAGCTTGTTTTGTGCGAGTAAAGTGGATAAGGGATTAAGTGCGATATCTACTGAAAAATAAATAAATATTCCACGTATAAGCAAACATCATTTATTATGTTT
>JXTB01000531.1:67389-131091 GCA_002914805.1 Parasponia andersonii | reverse complement strand
ATTTGTGCTATTTCATGCTTAATACTTCTTGATTAATTGGCCATTAATTGGATGAATTAGTTTCTAGAATTTGGCACCCGAGAGAGGGAGTTTTAAAGAACACCATAAGATAGCATAACCTAGGATTTTGTAGAGTTTGAGAGAACGTATTCTTTTGAAACTATGATCAAAGAACCATTAAACATAATAAATTTCTTATTTTTTGATTCAGATTAAAGATAGTGGAATCGAAAATTTAGAAATGATTTCACTCAATTCTCAAGAGTAGGAGTAGAAATAAGATCGGGTGCTTGGCTTAAAAACTAAGAATAATTGATTAAAATACAGTTGGTGAACAAAAGATATAGTAGATAGTTAGGTGAATTCAATCCCCCAGTATATTTGTGTATAGAAATTTTCATATTTTATTGTGTATTTATATTTATTTATTTAAGTATAAATTCATTTAGTTTGATTGCTTAGATAAAGTTAGCTCATGACAATTCTAGACTTAATGATAATTTAACACCCAATTTTTGTAGGATCAACAACTCTATATTTATCATTTTATTACTTGTTTATGATCCGCACACATATAGTTATTTTACGTATATGTATTTCGCATAACACTATCGCAAAGTGCACTTACTTTATGTTGTTTTTGTGATGTAGATTAGGTCGATTGTCCCATTACTTGTCGTAGCACAACAAGCTATTGTATCTTCCTAGGCTCAGACTGCATCTCATTGTCCTTCTAGAATTAACCCACTGTGTTTTGTTATAGTGCAGAAACCAAATATCGTGCTTTAACTTCAACTACTGCTAAGCTTACATGGTTCACTCATCTTCTTAAGGATATCGGTCTTCAATTAAAACACCCTCTACACCTATTGTTTGACAATATAAGTGCTCTTCATATGTCCATTAATCTTGTCTTCCATGCGCAGTCCAAAAGTATAGAACTCGATTATCATGTTTGTAAGAGAAAAAATTAGCACTAGGAGCTTTGTTTGAAAAGATTATAAGAGCTTTTTTTCACACTAATTTTTTCAGTCTTAAAAATCTAAAAGTGTGAAAACAATTAGCACTAGGAACTTCGTTTGAAAATTAGCACTAGGAACTTTGTTTGAAAAGAAATCTAAAATTTTTGAAAATTTTGAAAGTAACAAAAATTTCCAAAAGTTTTAGATTTTTTTTTCTTGTTTAGACTTGTGTTGTAACTATAGAGGAAAGTTTTTTTTTTTTTTATAGACCATATATATTCTCTATTTTTTCATTTTCAAGTATAGTGTGTGCCTTTAATTAATATAATAAAGGCTAAAATGTTAATTTTATTATTTATTTTTGAAGTCTTTGACTGGTCAAATGTAGTAAATAATATGATAATTCAAATAGAATGTATTTATTTTGAATTTTTAATAATACAAGGATTTTTTTACAAATTTTTAAAACAATGGGTATTTTAGTGAAAATTTTCATTAAATAGAAGACACTTATTTTGAATTTCCAAAAATACAAAGTTTTTTTTTCCCATTTTTTCAAAACAAAGAGTATTTTAGTGATAATTTTCTCTTTTTTTTTAATTATATTTCTACCATTGTATATTAACATTCTTTAGTTGTCAGAAAAATATGAACAATATATAAGTTATATTCTTCCTCTATACCTACTTTAAATTTTTACAAAAATTTATAATTACCTTAAATATTAATTATGTGATTTGTTCAAAATATAATTAGATAGTCAAAAAATAAGACAAAATATATGAACATTGCTTCCAAAAATGAAAATAAGTTAATTTAAATAGCCTTTAAAATTATTTTCTTTGCCATGAAATATTATTTATTTTGTATGCCTATTAAGCTATACAATAATTGTTCTTCTTTTACAATACAATAATTGTTCTTCTTTTACACAATAAGGTAATGTGTAGACCATTGAAAGTTAGGTAAATGCTTTCTATTAGTATGTTAGGTATACTTGAATGACGGCGATACAAATGGTAATTGATTGTGTGGCTATAAATGATTGTATTAGCTTATAAAGAGGCATTTCCTTAGAGCGTTGAATATGAGCAAAAGAAGAAAGAAATAAAAGAGAAAGAAAGAGAAAAAAGATAAGAAATTGTTCATATCAATTTCTTTGTTTGGTATTGGCATTCTTATGTTCTAATATTATATACTCTATTTATGTTATTTTTAATATGTTATCAGCGCCAGTCTCTGACTGCTACTATTATCTTCATTTAAGAATTTCTCAACAAGGTATTACTTAATTAATTGATGAAATCTATCTAATTTATTAGAATCCTACAATTACATATTTATATTTATCGAGCGCATTATGATATCTCTGATGGTAATATTCATTCATAAAATAAAGTGAGTAATGCTTTCTTTCGTCTTATTGATGGGTATTCTTGTATGATTTGATCAGTAACAAAATAGTGAACTTCTCCATTGTACTGATATAAAGCATATATATATATATATATATATATATCTTTATATATTTAGGTAATATTTCTAATTGTTTATTATTTTGATTGATAGGAGATATTTCATTTTTGGAATTTTATCATAATTAGTATAAATAGTTGTCGGAATTTGATTTAATCTGTGAATTTTAGAACTAATTAATTACGTATACGGAGAATTTATATTGCTTACAAAAGTTCTATTATATATTTAATATCATACAATATTGTTTTTTTTACTGCATGATCAGTATCTTATTATTATTATCGTTATTGTTATTCGCCTTAATGTTATCCATTTTTCGTGTGCGATGAATAAAGGTAAAAAGCTATATGTGTATTATATATCTATAATGCTATATATATATTATTGCCCATCATGTTTTCTGGTCAATTTATATATTAAAAAAAATTGTGTATAGTTTTATTATGTTTAAAACTATTGCAATATGCCTATAGTTATATAAACTTTACTCTGAAATATATATATATATATATATGTATGTATTGGTTTCCGTTTTCCTTTAATTAACTATTATGTGCAATAAATTATTCTTCAATTGATGAGATATCGTTTATGCATATATATAGTTAACGGTAATTATATATATATCTTGTTGATAACTGATATGCACATATGATTAAATTGAGAAAATTGCAACTTTATTATCAGCATATAAAATTAAGCATTTTTCGTGATACATAAGTTATTTGCTTTATTTGAAAAGATTATATGTAAAAATCCGGAATTTTCGAGGGTAATTTGGATATTTTACCAATTTTTCGGATAAAATGTTGTGGGGACTAATTTGCAAAAGTTTTGTACAGATGGACTAAATTACAAATTTTGAGGGACTAAATTGATAGAGATTTAAAATTTTGGGGACTTATGCGCAATATTTGAAAAATTGCACAGCCCTATAAGGTTGGGCCAGGTGGCCCTACTCAACCAATCCCCTCTCTTCTCTCTCTCTCTCTCCGAAAATCTCTTTCTCTCTTTTTCGGTTTTTTCGTCACTAGCGACGATTCCGGCCACCATTCGGCCTCAAACCGGTCCCGTTGGATTCGTATCTTCGCAAGAATTATCAAAGTATATATATCTTAACTCCATTTTGCCCGGATTGAAAGTTGCCATTTTTGGTCATTTCGAGTTTATGGTTGTTGTTCTCGATCCGGCCGTTGGATTGTATTTTTGACTGTATTTTTGGAATGTACTCAGAAAATAGAGAAGTTTGATATATATATATATATTGTGTGGTTTGATGATTGGCACGAAAATCGAGATCGGACGGTCGAGATTTTGTCTCGTTTTGCATGCCACCGATCCGGTGTGGACCCGGACCCGAATTGGACAAGTTATATGTCTAACCTAGCTATTTTGGGTGCTAGGAATTCAGTGAAGAGGTCCATTTGTGGAATTGAAGCTCCGGTGAGAAAGTTGGTTTTTCGCACAAGGACGATCGAGGGCTAGGAATTTGTTCTTGACCCTCCGGGCGATCGTCAACGACACCTTAAGGACTCAATAGCGTGGTGTCGCTATTCTGTTGAGGTAGGGGTTTAGTGACCTTCATTTTATATCATTTTTGAGTTAAAACTTATTTTCTGCAGCATATAAAAACAAGTGTGTTTTTAATGATTTGAATGGATCATACATGAGTACCATGTTAGTATCGTGGGTTTTACAGTGTGGCGCTACGTGCTCCACGTCGGTGAAAGTCCGTAAACTCGCACAAGGTCTTGTTACTTCTGATTACCTCCCCATTTGGCAGGTGTAGGCAATTCGGTTACCCCTCCAGGTTTGGTAGGCGACACATGGGTGTCCCCTCCGGGTATGGGCTTAGGTATCAGGCAGGCTGTTAGGTATACTTAGTGCCATCATCCTGGGTTTTCACAGATGAGAGGATGTGAGCTCATGGGTATGGGTTGATTTATGACACGTGCAATACAGAACTGAAGTATAAAAACTACTGTACTCTGGTTTTTCAGTAAAACATGCATAATAGGGTTTTATAGAAAAACGGGAAGCATAACGACCTTATTTTTGATATACCCAAAATAACCTGCACACAGCAAATTTCCAAAGCAGTACAGTATATATCGTATAACCAGATTCCATCACCACGAGGCTTCCTTCTTAGTGCATCGGCTACAACATTGGCCTTACCAGGATGATACTGTAGGTCAAAGTCATAATCCTCCATATACTCAACCCATCTTCGCTGTCTCAAGTTCAAATCCTTCTGGGTAAAGAGATACTTCAAACTCTTATGATCGGAGAATATGTCGAACTTCACACCATACAAGTAACATCGCCAAGTCTTCAAGGCAAAGATCACTGCTGCAAGTTCCAGATCATGGGTGGGGTAGTTCCTTTCATGTGGCTTCAACTGACGAGAAGCATAAACCACAACTCGACCATTCGGCATCAAGACACATCCCAAACCCGTCTTCAAAGCATCGGTATACACCACATAAGGCTCGTTACTGTCAGGAATAGTAAGAACAGGTGCGGTGGTTAAACTCTGCTTCAATCTGACAAAAGCTTCTTCACTTTCGTGATCCCAAACAAACTTGACATCCTTTTTGGTCAACTTTGTCAAAGGCAAAGCAATTCTCGAGAAATCTTGCACAAAACGACGGTAGTAGCCTGCCAATCCAAGGAAACTACGTACCTCTATCACATTTCTCGGTCTTTCCCACTCCAGAATAGCTTCGATCTTAGTTGGATCGATTGAAATACCTCCGTGAGAAATCACATGACCCAAGAACTTCACTTTTGACATCCAAAAGTCACACTTCGATTTCTTGACGTACAACTGATGATCTCTCAAGGTATTGAGTATTATCTCCAGATGTTCAGTATGTTCTTCTCGAGTCTTAGAATAAACCAGGATATCGTCAATGAACACAACCATAAAAACGATCAAAAAACGGCCTAAAAATCCAATTCATGAGATCCATAAAAGCTGCATTAGTGTTTGAAGATTGGAAAAACTCAGTTGCGATTGGTGATTACGACTTCCAGTACTTCGAGAATGAAGGTGTTGCTTGCCTGAGCAACATTGTGATTTCACCATCTCTTCTCCAGACTGTCCAGCAGAGTCAGTGGCAAGACAAGGAGTTAAGGACAACCTGGAACTGACTTCAAAATGGTGAATAGTTAGATGGTTGGAGCACTAACAGAGAAGGGTTTTTGTTTTTCAATGGGAAGTTGGCTATAGCTAATAACCCTAATCTTCGAGAAACCATACTAATAGAGGCTCACAAATCAAGGTTCGCAGTACATCCAGGTAGTACTAAGATATACCGGGACTTGAAACGGCAGTATTGTTGGAAAGGAATGAAGAAGGATGTAGCTACTTTTATGGCTAAGTGTTTGACTTGTCAGCAAGTCAAGGCTGAGCACCAGAGACCAGCTAGATTACTCCAGCCATTGCCAATTCTAGAGTGGAAGTGGGACAAGATCACGATGGAGTTCGTGACTAGTTTACCAAAGACCTTGAGGAAGAACGACGTAGTTTGGGTGATAGTCGATCAGTTAACGAAGAGTGCTCGCTTTATACCGATCCGGATGGACTACTCTCTTACTAAACTCAGTAGACTATATGTGGAGAACATCATACGCTTGCATGGTGTGCCTTCAAGCATAGTATCAGACCAAGATCCAAGGTTCACTTCTAAGTTTTGGAGAGCCTTGCAGAAAGCATTTGGTACGCAGTTGGATATCAGTACAGCTCACCAACCTGAGATAGACGGTCAGTCTGAAAGGACCATTCAGATTCTTGAGGATATGCTACATTGTTGCACACTGGATTTGGTGGGAACTGGGATGATCATCTTCCTTTGGTAGAATTTGCTTATAATAACAGTTACCAGACCAGTGTGGGTGTGGCTCTATATGAAGTGTTATATGGGAGGCCGTGTAGATCGTCTTTGTGTTGGGCAGAACCAGAAGAGCATATTACTCTCGGACCTGAACTGATTGAGGAGATTACTGAAAAGATCAAGGATATCCAAGAGAGACTCAAAGAGATTCAGAGTCGCCGGAAGAGTTATGCTGACCCAAAGAGGCATGAGGTAGAGTTCGATACTGGTGATTCCGTATTCTTGAAAGTGACTCCAAGGCAAGGTGTTAGAAGATTTAGAGTTAAGGGTAAGCTTGCTTCGAGGTATATTGGTCCCTTTGAGATCACAGAGAGAATTGGACTAGTGGCGTATCGCCTGAGTCTACCTGCACAGTTAGGTCACGTGCATAATGTATTTCATGTGTCGATGTTGAAGAAGTACACGCCAGACTCATCCCATGTTGTTCAGTACGTGCATGTACCGATCCAAGAGGATGTGTCCTATGAAGAGCAGCCTGTTCGGTTGTTGGCTAGAGAGTTGAAGGTGCTTCGAAACAGAAAGATACCACTCATCAAGGTGCTTTGGGAATATCACAAAGAGGACGAGGCTACTTGGGAGCTCGAGACGGAGATATACGAGAAGTACCCTCATTTGTTTAACTTTCAGTTAGAAGTTGTATTGTGATGTAAAACCTTGACTTGTATTTTGAATTTCGCGATGAAATTCTTATAAGGAGGAGAGAATGTGAAAACCCGGAATTTTCGAGAATAATTTGGACATTTTACCAATTTACCGGATAAAATATTGTGGGGACTAATTTGCAAAAGCTTTGTATAGAGGGACTAAATTGCAAATTTTGGGGGACTAAATTGATAGAGATTTGAAATTTTTGGGACTTATGTGCAATTTTTGAAAAATTGCACAGCCCTATAAGGTTGGGCCACGTGGCCCTGCTCAACCAATCCCCTCTCTTCTTCTCTCTCTGTCTCCCCGAAAATCTCTTTCTCTCTCCTCTCTTGGATCTGTCGGCTGCACCACCGCAGGACCGCCGCCCAGCCACCGTCCGGGCCACCCACCGACCGTCGTTGACTCGCTGAGCTGCCGCAAACCTCCGCCGGCCCTCACCACTCGCTGAGCTGCCGCGAACCTCCGCCGCCCCTCACCGCTCGCTGCCGCCGCCTGGTTCGCTGGGAAAAGCCATAGAAGCCGATTTGAGCTTTTTCAGTTTTTACGTCACCGGCGATGATTCTGGTCACCATTTGGCCTCAAACTGGTCCTGTTGGATTCGTATCGTCGCAAGGATCATTAAGGTATATATATCTCAACTCCATTTTGCCCAGATTTAAAGTTACCATTTTTGGTCATTTCGAGTTTATGGTTGTTGTTCTCGATCCGGCCGTTGGATTGTACTTTTGACTGCATTTTTGGAACGTACTCGGAAAATGGAGCTGTTTGATATATATATTGTGTGGTTTGATGATCGGCACGAAAATTGAGATTGGATGGTCGGGATTTTGTCTCGTTTTGCGTGCCACCGGTCCGGTGTGGACCTTGACCCGAATTGGACAAGTTATATGTCTAACCTAGCTATTTTGGATGCTAGGAATTCAGTGAAGAGATCCATTTGTGGAATTAAAGCTCCAGTGAGAAAGTTAGTTTTTCGCACGAGGACGATCGAGGGCTTGGAATTTGTTCCTGACCCTCTGGGCGATCATCAACGACACCTTAAGGACACAATAGCGTGGTGTCGCTATTATGTTGAGGTAGGGGTTTAGTTACCTTCGTTTTATACCGTTTTTGAGTTAAAACTTATTTTCTGCAGCATATAAGAACAAGTGTGTTTTTAATGATTTGAATTATATGTGATGAAATCTGGTTATACGATATATACTGTACTGCTCTGGGAATTTACTGTGTGCTGGTTATTTTGGGTATATAAAAAATAGGTCCGTTATGCTGCCCGTTTTTCTAAAAAACCCTATTGTGCATGTTTTACTGAAAAAACCAGAGTACAGTAGTTTTTACACTTCAGTTCTGTATTGCACGTGTCATAGGATCATACATGTGCACCGTGTTAGCATTGTGTATTTTACACTATGGTGCTGCGTGCCCCACCGTCGGTGAAAGTCCGTATACTCACGCGAGGTCTTGTTACTTCTGATTATCTCTCCATTTGGTAGGTGTAGGCAATTCGGTTACCCCTCCAGATTTGGTAGGCGACACATGGGTGTCCCCTCCGGGTATGGNCACAGATGAGAGGATGTGAGCTCATGGGTATGGGTTGATTTGTGTCATGTGCATATGGGGTGATGGTTTTGATTACACTGTTATATATATATTGGCTCCCGGTCTTGATTATATATATATATATGTGTGTATGTTTTGGGATTTAAACTAACCATGCCGGAGATTCCCATCACTGAACTGTTTTTCTCCGAGGTAACTATTTTCCTACTGGGCATTGTATGCTCACCCCCCTACCTTCCTCCTCAGGTGGTGTCCAGTGCGATCTTTGTGATCAAGAGGAGTAAGAGGTCATCCCGATTGCAGTTCGTCTCTTGGTAATGCTAGGAGTTTGTTGTCATAGTCTTTGGACTATTTGGATTTTTTTGGTTAGCATTGAACCGAGATTATTGCTTTCTATTTTATCTGCAAACTTATGTATGCCATTCTGGTGTTTGACTTTTTAGTGGATGATGATGATGCTGGGTTTTGTATTTAATTTCATGTTTTACGTAATTGTTCAATTTATGTTTGGTGGTGTATACGAACTGTGGGAATGGTTCACGAGATGGAATTCTGATTATTTTATTTAAATAGACTGTTTTTATAAAAACTAGAACTTTTGACACGTTTCAAATAAATTAAGGAACTTCCCACCTTTGTGAAATTCCCCTTCTGCCACTAGCCCGGGTTTTAGGTCGTGACATTATAAGTTTTTTCCCAAAATTTGTATGCTATTTTAGGTCTCCTATACATATAAAGTATATCCATTTGCTCGTTTATAAAGTATTCTGAGCTCATTGAAATTGTCTTCTGATGGATACAAGTTAATGAAAAAAATCATCAGACTAAGTATAATTAACTTTCAACACTTAATGAAGTGAATGTTAAAGATGTAGATAAGGTAAGAATAATAGATATGATTATAAACATGCTCATATACAATAATTGTGAAACACCTACCAGAAGATGAGAGAAATAATAAACAAAGAAAACCAAGAATGTTGAGCATGTTTATTATAGATGTAGAAGAAAAATCTATTGGAGCCGTACTTGTTGTACTCTAAACATCTGTTTGAATTGTACCAAAAATACATGCCTAAGTTTAAGGTCTATTTGATGAAAAATGTATGCCCTAGAAAGGAATTAGCTTGTGCAGAAGACATGATCCACTTAAATCAATGATTCTTATTTCGACTCAGTGCAAAAACTACTACTGCTAGCTCTAAATTTAGTTCCTTTTGTGTAAAGAAATATTTGAGACTTTTATGATCTGTGTAGATTTGACATCTTTCTCCATAAAGATAATGTCTCCAAATCTTCAGTGCAAAAACTACTACTACTAGCTCCAAATCATGAGTAGGATATTTCTTTTCATATTCTCTCAGTTACCAAGAAGCATAGGTGATAATCTTACCATTTTGCATTAGAACACAGCAAGACCATTCTTTGAAGCATTACTGTAAAGAACAAATCCTCCTGATCCAGTGGGTGTAGAAAGAATAAGAGCTATGACTAAACGATTCTTTAACTCTTAAAAACTCTTTTCATAATTATCATTCCAATGAAATTTCACGTTCTTTCTAGTCAACTGAGTCAACGGTGAAGCCAACTTCGAAAATCCTTCTACGAATCTGCTATAGTAACCAGCCAATCCTAAGAAGCTACGAATTTCTGAAACATTTGTAGGTTTTGACCAATTACTTACAGCTTCAACCTTCGTTGGGTCTACAGAAATACCATTTCCAGATACTACATGACCAAGGAACATAACTTTCTCCAACCAGAACTCACACTTCTTAAACTTTGCAAACAACTGCTTTTCTTTTAGGATCCTCAAAAATGTTCTCAAATGCTCCATGTGCTCCTCCCTTGAGCACGAGTAGATCAAAATATCGTCAATAAAAACTATAACAAAACTATCCAAGAAATCTTGAATACTCTATTCATCATATCCATAAAAGTAGTGGAGCATTAGTTAAACCGAAGGGCATCACTAAAAACTCATAGTCTCCGTATCTCATCCTAAAAGCTGTCTTAGGAATATCTTCTTCCTTAATCTTCAGTTGATGGTATCCCGATCTTAAATCAATCTTGGAAAATACTGAAGCACCTTGTAACTGTTCAAACAAATCGTTAATTCTTGGGAAATGATATTTATTCTTGATTGTAACTTTATTTAACTCTCTATAATCAATACAAAGCCTCATAGTTCCATCTTTCTTCTTTACAAATAACACTGGAGTACCCCATGGTGAAAAGCTTGGACGTATGAAACCCTTTTCCAAAAGCTCATCTAATTGTACCTTTAATTCCTTCAACTTTGCTAGAGCCATTCTATATGGTGCTTTAGAAATAGGAGCTGTACCACGTAGCAACTTAATAACAAACTCTATCTCTTTGCATTATTTTCCTGTACAGTAGCCCTTTACTTATAAACAAACATAATAGCCAATAATAATATGTGCATCGAATTTATATAACAAAATAAAGTGCACATATACAATTAATTAGACTTACTGGTTGACTAAGCTTACTGTCACATGATCATACATATGTAGGCAGTCTTCAAAAACGACTAAACCTCCACTCTGATACCACAATTATGACACCCCCTAGCTTAACTACATAACTATGTAGGTCAAAGTAGGAAACATTACTCTTTTATAAACAATGACTTTAGTTTCGTTCAAAAATTTGGGCCAATTTAAACTTTTTAAACTCTAAAACAAAAGAACCTGCGTGGCATTACTTTTTGAAGGTGTCTTCACAAACTGTACAACTAAAAGTTCTTTTCCATTTATCTTGCTATCCGCAGTAATATTTACATCGCACCAAAATATCAAAATACAAAGAAAACATAGCCCATAAGTCAAACTCATCTACATCTGTATGATCATAGCGATAACGAAGCGTGCTAGGCAATTGGTAACTCTATACATCATATATCTCATCACCTGCATCATAAAAACTAAATGAGCTAATGTTTAGTAAGCAAAGATTATGCATGCTCGTGAACATGTTTCGTGCATAAACTTCTTTGAAATTCCCATTGTACTCTTTCTTCCATAAGTTTTTATTTTGATGCACTTTTCTTAGAAAACCTTTCTTTATAGGGCCCTTGAGTACACTATAAAATCGCAATAGTCGGTAGGCCGTGTCCACCTATGCGGGAAGGAAACACATGGCCAATGTGAACCATACTTACCCAACGTAGACCGAAAATGTAATACACCTAATAAATCTCATAGTACAATGCTCAGTCCCAGCAGTCAATAAGCCATGCCCACCTATGCGGGAAGGATGCCTGTGTAAACTATACTTACCCAACGCAGACAGACTAGACAATGTACTTAAAACATATCTTATAAAATCAGTACAATGATACTACTTTAAATCCAATGATTGAAAAACTTCATTTATTTGAAAATCATGCTTAAATGATCATGCCATGCTTATGCTTCCGTAAGCCTTGTAATGACAATATAAATAACATATAATTGAAATAATACACATAAGCATGTAGGAAAACATCTTGTATCTACTATTATTCTTGTGATGCTATTAAAATAAATCTTCACTTACCTCGTGTCCGGTAGAAAATATAGTGGAAAGGGTCAGTATCCTCTGTGGTAAGGTGTATGGAAGACCTGACATCAATTTTATTACTAACATTATCACTACAATGTAAAATACTTAAAGAAAACAAATACAAGACCGAATCACAGCTTTTACAGAAGAAGGAACCCTAATCACAAAATGAATCAAAATGTCATCTACTTTCATAAAAATTAGTCCATTTGCTTCTAAAAATATTTGGATAGTAGCTCCCCTATTTTTAGGACATCTCCACATGATTAAAATCATGGTTTAAGACCTGTAATAACAATCAATAAGCCAATTCCCACATACAATTCAAAGATGATCATTTAGAGCAACCTAGGTACATTTGAATTCCTTTCGTTTAGACAAAGTTTAAAACCACTTTTACACTTTTCTATTGTCACAAACAGCAACAAAATAAATATATTTACATGAGATCAAAAAAATATATATTTCAATTTTATAAAATCAGATTACAAGTACGGGGAACTTATTCTAACAATGGAAATACTTGAAAACACTTGAATCCACAAGTAGCAAAGTCTGGGGCTTTGAGACTAACTTTGATCCTCTACTTAAATTCTATGTTTCCAGTCACATGTAAGGTTTTCTTAGACTTTAATTCATCAAATAAAAGCTTTAATTTAAGAGCTAAAGCAATAGAAATAAATTACCAATTCTAAATTCCACAAAAAGCTCACCTTGACTAGTTTAAGCTTTTGTTGAAGCTTTTGCCTTCTACTTCTACAAAACTGATTTATAAGGCTTTGAAATTGATCTTAAGACTTAATAGGACCTAGAGAAAACATTACTTATGTAGTATCAAGTGGAGAATTGAAATAACAAAACAAAACCTAGCAAGAAGAACTAGTAGAATTACCTTGACTAGTTTGGACCTATCTTGTTTTCTTGAGCTCCAAATTGAGTTCTACAACTTAAAAACAGTTAGATATAGATAAAGGGAGTTGAGAAAAGTATAGAAAGTTGCTGGAGTGGTGCAAGTCATGGCTGAGGAGGAAGAGGAAAGAAATGACTAGATTTTATCAAAAAACAATACTTAAAGGCTAAGAATGGCATAACTTAAATTCTAAGGGGTATTTTGGATAGTTTGCTTCTTACTTTCCATGTGTCCAGCTCTAAAATTTCCTTAGCATACTCACCACATTGCTGGTCAATCTTATACACTCAAATGTAAACCAAAATGGTGAAACCTAGCTTAGAAAGTGAAATCTAGTCATACTTTGACTTATGATCTTATATGGCCAATCTTATTACAATTTAGTTGAACCTAGCCCCATGACCAATCATTAAACATAAAAAGAAAGTCAATTAGACTCTAATTGATGATGCAAAAATAGTATAATTGCCCAATTAATAGAATACACAAAGATGACATTACGCGATTAAACTGAATCTAAGCTAGCTTAGTGTAACTAAACATAGTTTAGTACAGTGACTGCCACCTCATGCTTACCTGGAATGAACATCTTTGAAATGCTAGAACTGAATCCTAAACATTAAATTAAAGCTATTTGACGTGCTAAATGCACGGTGAATTTGTCTCCGAAAAGCGTAAAAAATAAATTTTACCGAAAAATAACTATTTGACCAAGTTATCAACAGACATGGTTTTTAATGCATGTGCATATAATATTATTGCTCATGAATATATATTCTTTGTTCTTTTCACACACCAAGCTCTCTTTGGTAGGGTACTGAGCCTTTACACTGCATGGGAACACTTCAACAACCATTAATATAATAATACATATCGAAAGCATTTAACGATCAAAATGAGCAATTTATCATAAAAATGACACTGGTTTCATGATATGTCTATTATATAATATGAACATGTTTATTATTGGTTTATTATGTATGTGAGAAACATGGGCATTACAATGAACTAAATATTTCTATGTCTTGTTTTACTATGAGAACCAACTTATTATCTTGTGTTTGTGTATTTCTCTTCTTTCATTATTGAAATCCATTGTTGAGTTATTTGTTTTACCTTGTGATTATTGCTTTTATTTAATTGATCACTAAATAGATTATTGAGTGAAATTTTTATGAACTTGGGAAGGGGAATTTAGGTTTCAACTTAGGTAAAATAACATAAAATTACCTAGTTTGGGGTAAGTTTGTATAGAATAGGAATATACCTATGTGACTTATGTAACCCTTGTATGAGAATTACTAAACTTAATGAATCTAGTCAATTTATGTTAGGAGTAACATATTAGCTTGTCTAGATGTTTTCACTTATGTCTTGAAAAAGAGTTTGTGAAGGCATTCGAATTATCGGTTGACAACTCTAGTGAATTAATTAATATAAGAGGGAAATTCGGAGATTGTGTGTTTAAACTATGGAGAATTAGTAAATCTAGACATTTTTCTTATTTCTTGCTTTCATTTATTTTGTATGCTTGTTTAGTTGCTTAATTTATTTCTTTAAAATCAATATTTTTGTTGTTTGGATAAAGTTAGGGCCGAGGTAATTTTGATACTTAGCATTGAATTAGAAATCAATCTTTGTGGCTTCAACACTCATTTTACTTCCATATCTATATTACTTGTAACCATGTGCACTTACATGAGAGTGTGTGAATTTATATTATCATATTCTAACCAACACAGATCTTCTAATCCAAGCCCCAAGCACAACTAGAGGAATGTGTGGGCGTTGCGTACAATATTTCAAACTCACACTTTAGGCATTTACAATATTCTCAACATATGAGATTGCAGGAATTTGTTCTATAGAGAATGAGAAGACTCTCTTCTTTTTCTCCGTAGGTTATGGAGGCTCGGTAGAAAATAATGCATATATTTTTCTGGTGGGGTTTTACTTTATAAATATATGTATTTATATATTTATTAAACTACTTAATAAATAAATTAATTAATCATAGGAAGTAATATATATATATATATATAGATGAAAACCTTTTTTTACCTCACCGTACATTTGTTTTTTTCAAATGTAAAGTTTTTATTTGTACATATGTTTCAATTAATTAATCTAATTAATTAATATATATCTAAATAATAAAACTTTAGTCAGTTTTCCATTTCTATTTATGCATTTATATAATAACTAGATATTTTTAAATTTAAAATTTAAACAAATTAGGAAACTTATCCCTCCATAAATTGAAATTAATTAATCTAAAACTAATTAATTAATTATTGTAAGAAAAAAATTTATCAAGACAAAGTGTGTAATAACAGAAATAATGTAATATCCAGTACAATATTTGTAAGAGGTTGACTTCGGGATCTATGGACCTATAATTTAGGCTCCAATAAATTATGACAATAAATTAAACTCTTGAATTAATTTGTTTAATTTAGTAATTCCAATATTACTCCACTAAAAATCTGGAATTGTACTCCTGAAATTACAGAATTAATTTACTCAGAAAACAGTGAGCAGTCCACTAATTTAGTCGATACTCTATAGATAATTCATAATTAGAGCTAAGTCATGTTCTGTTTACCTCTTAAATTACATTTTTATCCTTGTGTACCATTGATTCTCCCATAAACAATCAATTTATAAATCTATTATAAATTGAGTACTGAAACTGTTCAAGTCCTGAATTAATATACAAGTGAATCATCTTTCTAGCTTCTTAATGGAGGAAATGGATTCCGTTTATGTAAGCTACATTCCTAACTACTAATCTTATCATGCTCTCAAGATACAAATTTTTCGAGTTGTTTAGGAAACGAACCTATAATAAGTATGTTAAAGAACATAATATTATAAATAGGAGTCTATAACTACTTAGGATTAAGATTGATCTATATATGATCATCTAGTAATATTATTTGAATTCTCAATAATTAATGAAATTTATATGAGATGTAAACCATGTTTAGTCTAGTCCTATATAATCGAATTATACAAAGTACCTCCATTGTGATGTCAACACATCAATAGTCCGGATAAGACTATTATATTCTCAATATTAATGGACTATACTAATAATATTTAATTAAAGATCTCATACTTTAATTAATTATTACGGACTATGTTTAGTTTATTATCCATAAATTTAATCTCATATATATAACACTTATATATGCAATTTATGGTCACATAAATAAACTAAAGATTTTCTGATATTTAAAGACATACAAATTATGCACAAATTCAAATACAAAATGTTATTTTATTAATTCAACAAATATCCAAAATACACATGCTTTTAGGGAAAAAAAACCTTTACATTCTCCCATTTGCCCTAAAGCAGGTGAGACATGTCTCTCAATCCTAAACCTTCCAAGTGACTCTCAAAAGTCTTCACTAGAAAGGTCTTTGTAAAAGGATCAGCACCGGATGCTATCTTCATAACTGTAACATCTCCTCGATCTACTATCTCTCTAATCAGATGATACTTCCTCTTTATATGTTTTTTTCTCTTGTGACTTCTTAGTTCTTTTGCATTTGCCACTGCTACACTATTGTTGTAGTATAAAATCAATCGCTTATTCGGATTTGGAACAACTTCCAACTCAGTAAAGAAATTTCTGAGCCAAATTGTTTCTTTAGCTACTTCAAAAGCTGCTATGTATTCTGTTTCCATAATACAAACTGCAGTGCTATATTGTTTCACACTTCTTCAGATAATGGCTCCACCACCTAGAGTGAATATTGACTCAAATGTCGACTCTTGAGTATATTTTTCTAATTAAAAATCAGAATTAGTATAACTAGTATGAATCTAGTCCTGACTTGAATAAATTAGCATATAATCTCTCATTCTCCTAAGATACTTGAGAGTATGCTTCATCTCTATCCAGTGATCCAATCCTAGATTTGATTGAAAATGACTAACAATCCCTACTGCGTAGCATATATCAGGCCTAGTACATAATATGGCACACATAAGGCTGCCAACTATAGATGCATAAGGAACTCATCTCATATCCTCTTCCCCTTGAGGTGTCTTAAGATACTGCTCTTTGGAAATGATAACTCTATGTCAAGAAAGTAACTGCTCTTTCTTGGAGTTTTGCATCAAAATATGAATGAGCACCTTATCAATATAAGATGTTTGAGATAGTGCCAAAAGTCTATCCAGCGATCTCAAATAATCTGGATCCTAAGTACATAATTTTCTTCTCCCAAATCCTTCATCTAGATTTGGTCGGCTAGCCACTTCTTTATATAGATAATGTTTCCACATCATTCTTAATAAGTAAAATATCATCAATATAAAGAACTAGGAAGACCATTTTCTTGTCTTTGATGTACTTGTATACACAAGGTTCATCAGTATTTTGATCAAATCATAAGACTTGATCGTCTCATCAAATCTTAGATTCCATGATCTTGAAGCTTGCTTAAGTCCATAGATAGACCTAAGTAACTTGCAGACTTTCTACTCTTAGCCTTTAGCTACAAAACCTTCTGATAGCACCGTATAGATACTTTCTTTAAGATAGCTATGCAAACATGTTGTATTGATGTCCATTTGCTATATTTCATAGTCTAAATATGCAACAATGGATAAGATGATACATATGGATTTAAGCATGGCTGCTAGGAAGAAAGTCCCTTTGTAATCAACTTCCTCTTTTTGGATATAACTCTTTGCCACTAACCTAGCTTTGAACGTTTTAACTTTTCCATCTGCACCTCTTTTTCTTTTATCGATCCATTTATATCTAATGGGTTTGACATCTTTAGATGCATCTATAAGTTCCCAAATATAATTGGAATACATGGATTCTATTTCTTGGTTCATAGCCTCTTGCCATTTTTTCTTATCAAAATCTTCCATTGCATGCTTGTATATCAGTGGGTCATATTGGCTACTATCAAAAACATCAACATGTGTTTCTCCAACTTTTTTATAGTGAGCAGGTGGTCTAATAATCCTCCCACTATGTTGAGTCACCAAGGAATTCTAATCTACAATAGTGGTCTCATAATTTTATCATTCAACAACTATTGTTGGTTGTGATCTGAGCTAATCAAAAAGTAATTCCTTTAGTACAACTTTACTTTGAGTTTTGAAATATGTTATATACTCATTTTCAAGAAAAGTAGTATTTGTCGATACAAATACCTTTATCTCTTAAGGACTATAAAAGAAACCTCCTATTGTGAATTTTGGTTAACCTACAAGTAAACAAACCTTTGTGCATGGTTCTAGCTTCCTAGTCTTTCCTTTCAGTACATCTGCTAGGCACCCCCATATGTGGATGTGATATAAACTAGGTTTATGGCTATTCTACGACTCTAAAGGTGTCCCTTTGATAAATTTGGAAGGTATAACATTTAAAATGTAAATATCGATTTGTAGTGCATAACCCCAGAATGAGAGAGGTAGAGAAGAGTATCTCATAATTGATCTAACCATATCAAGCAATGTTCGGTTTCTCCTTTCTACAATACTATTATATTATGGTGTTTCAGGTGCTATGAGTTAGGATAGGATGCTATTCTCCAGCAAGTAATCCTTGAATTCGTTATCAAGATATTCACGTCCTCGATCTGATCGAAGAGTTTTTAATGACTTACCTAATTGGTTTTTAACTTCTGCTGTGAATTTTTTGAACTTTTCAAAAGTTTAACTTTTCTTTGCATTAGGTACACGTATCCATATCATGAATAATTGTCAATAAATGTGACAAAGTATTCGTAACTGCCTCTTGCTTATACATTCAATGGACCATATACATCGCTATTCATAAGCTCAAGGGGTTCTTTGGCCCTTTTGCCCTGTGTTGAGAAAGTTCTCTTAGTCGTTTTCCCTTCTAGGTAAAATTCAAAAATTGGTAGAGTGCCAATTTTTAACTCTCTTAAAGGACCATTTTTTATAAGTCTATTTATTCTATTAAGACTGATATGCCCTAACCTAAAGTGCCAAAGATATATATCATCATCATGAGAAACTTTTTGCGTTTTAGATTTAGGATTAAGCAGTGATTGTTCGTCGGGCCTTAACATGTAAAGTCTATTCTCTACTTATGTAGAACAAATATTCAAATCATTTCTAGAAATAATAATCTCATTATTAAAAAAACACCAAATATTTGTTCAAATAATCTTGACATAGAAATCAAATTCCTACGAAAAATAGGAATAAAATAAACATTATTCAATAAAAAAAAATCTATTCCTAAAATGAAGATGAATGACTCCCACTGCTTTTGCTGAAACTTTAGCTTCATTACCCACTCTCATCATAAATTCTCCATTGGCAAGCTACCTTGAAGAACCAAGAATCTAAAAAGAAGAGCAAACATGATTAATGGCTTCTGAATTAAGTATCTAGGGAGATATATCAAATAAATCTTATTCTACTAAACAAGCTTCTAAAACAAGTAAATTATGTTTACTTTTCTTATTTTTTTCAATTTGGAGAGATACTTGTTACAATTTCTCTTCTAATGGCCTTCAACTTCGTAGTGAAAATATTTTCCCTTAGGATTTCTGTCCTTGGAGTTGTTCTTCTTGTTGCTTGTATTACCCCTCTTGCTATTTTAAGGCATAGACCCAAAGCCGCCTTTACTCTTCCTCTTCTTGTTTTTATTAGAGGTAGAGGGATTTTCTTCTACAACATTTGTTTCAACAATAGTTGCTGAGTGACTGGTTTAAATTAATGAAGTCTTTTCCTAAGTACAGGAGTGTCAAAGTAATAAATTACTCGGTAAGATTGAGGTCGATCCATAGGATGTTAGTGGATAATACAAGACCATAACACATATATTACAAGAATAAAAATAATTAGAGAAAGTATATTATAGGATGATTATAACAATATTAAACAAAGTGATAGAAATATAATGATATACAATTACAAAATTAAACACTTGCTAAGATTAAGGGATCCACTTTTGGATAGATCAAATAAGTATAATCTAACTTATTTTATGACTCAATTAGAATCCACACACAACAGAGATTCCAATTAGACGATTTATCATTAAAGGTTTATTATTAGTTATTTATGTGATTAGATTAGTTTTCTTAATTATTTTCTTTGATAACGCCAACACTTGCGAATATGGTCAAGTATTCATGGTGCCCACCTTATGTCCACATCAAATCAAAATCCCTTCCTAGCACAACTGCTACAAAAGGAATTGAGTATTTATTGGGCCAAATGTTGACTATAATAAATCGAGACTCACCACTTAATATACAGGGTATTAAGATTGATGAAGAAAATTAAGTAACATATGTATAACAGTGATTAAAGGATATAAATAATGAGGTTCACCTACAGTTTAGATTATAACTATTTTTTTCTCTAAGAGATTCACCCTTTCACCTTAGCAATATGCAAGATTAAGTAAGCATACACAATATAAACATAGCTTTAAATACAAAACTCTTACAATTTTGAAGGCAAAGCAAGATTGTAACAACATGAATAACAAGAGATGAATAAAAAAAAAGTAATCTTGATCTCAAATCAAGATGCCACCTAAGCCTAGCTTAAGCATCTATTTATTGAAAAATTTAGAGATACAAAGTTAAAATTTGTAGGCTAAGGATAAGTGGAAATTGACATTTGTTTTAGCAGATTTAGTCCCTCCCAAAGATATATCTAGAACTCTATAAATTTGGACAAAACAAGTCTTGATAAAAGACTAAAAAATGAAGCCTTATCTCTTAAGAGTCATATAACACCAAAATTTTATCTACCATAGCTGTATTTCTTGACTTGGAGCAAAAATGGTGGAGATAGGTTTTGTTGAGTCAAAATTAGTTACTGATCTTATCATCTGGGAAAAATCTAATATTTTTACCCAGATTTCGGCTTCTTTGGAATTTTTTCTAGACTAAATTATCTCAATCATATCCATAGCATAAATAATCACTCAATTTGAGAGTGTATTGAGGCCTGAATAAGCCAAACATTGAAGAGTGTCAGACTAAATGTTAATGCAGTCCAGTTTAAAATATTGCCCATTTAAAACTCATTTTGAAATAATCTATGGCAATCTTCTAGATTGATTTTAGTGAAGAAGTGAGTCAAGAATCCATGGGTTTAATTACTGGATCAATCTTCTACGCGGTTTAGAATCTGTACCCAATTTTACAAAACCTGCGCAGAAACGAACATTTAGAACAAATTAGGGATAACTCTTACTTTTATGCCTATGTTTATAAAAGTGCTTTAAATTAGGGAATGTAGTGAAACTCTAAGTGTATAATGATGATACAATTAGATGTTCATAACATCCCCAACTAGCTTATTACTTAGAAATGATTAACAAAATTTCCTTTAAAAGTAATCACCACTTTTTCTCTCTTTATTTTATCTAAAGAAACAACTTCTCAATTTTTATTGAATCATATATTCTGAAGTCAAAATATTAATAAACCTTCCTTTTGTGCTTATGTAACAACACATAATCATAGGGCTTGATTAAAAAGTGTAATATAAGTTCTAATATCTCACCGAGGCTAGTATCTTTGAGTATGGGGCAATTTTTTTTATACTTTAAACACAATGCTATGAACAATACATCCTTAAACCATGTCTCAACCTTTAGCCTAATGACTCCTAGATCAATTAGCCTTGAGGCATTGGTTATTGAGACAATTCTACAAGCTTAATAACTTAGGTTGCAGATGCTTTTATTAAATAAGACAACTATAGATAGTGCAATGTCTAGTTTCCTTAAGTTTTTTTCTTAACCCTTGTAACTAGCTTTAGGCCAATAACTCTCAAGCCAGTTGGCCTTACGGTACTAGGTATTTAGACACCCTTTGGGCTTAATTGCTCTAGTTAAGGAGTCTACAAAACCAAAATTTTCTACATTTTTTCTCCTAATTTGTCCCTTTTTTCTTCTTTTATTTTATCTTTTCCCTTAGTTACTACCTTTGATGAAATAGAAGAACTTAAGTATCATAGCAATTCAATTTGTAACCCACGATCATATATCAAAGTATGTGTATATGCTAAGGATGGTTTAGGAATATTTTCTAAATAAGTATATGAACATAATCTAAGTGTTTATAGATTTGAATAATTCAAAAAGAAATGCATGATGAAATAATATTAGGAAATTTAAAAATCAAGATTAAATGTTATATATCCACTGTGATGCATCTCAAAAGTAAACTTGCACCTTACTCTGCCATCCATGACCTAGTCGCTTTGTCAAATGGTTTTAATAATAGCAAAAATATTTTTTTTTTGTTTTTGATTTTTTTTTTAGTGTCAACTATCCCTTGCCCCTTACCAGAATCACACATTGTCCCCAATATCTTGAGTTAAATAGGAAAAGTATAGAAGACATAACTTAAAACGGGAACTACTAAAAAGGAAAACATGAAAAATACATAAATAAAGAAAATAAAATGTTGTGAGTAAAACCATGATATAAGAAAGTTTATTGACTGAGATAAGAAGAAGTTTACTAATTAAAGTCAACTGAGCCAACTGATCCAAACTATAAGTCACTTTAAGTAGGATAAGAAGAAATTTCTCGATTGATACATAGTTTACTAATTAAACCATCAAACAGTTAAACCATTTTAATTTCTTTTAAATCATGGTTAAACATTATAAAAATTTTCATAAACTTTCAAAACTTTTCCAAAGTTTTGAAACATGACATGTCTCTCTAAGAGATTTAAAAGTACATCTTATTTTTTTGCTGATAAATCACATTACGTAAATAATTTTCCATAGTTCTTTAATAATAAAAAAGTTTAGGTAATATTTTTGTGAGGTTTTCTTTAAGTTTTATAACTTTGAAGTACCACAATCTGAAAATTTTATTAAAAGTAGTTTTAAAAGATATTTTAACAATAGGAAGAACCTATAAAATATTTTAAAAAATAATAGAGTGTATCACCACATCCGCTAAGTGGTCAATGAGTTTATTAAATGGTTAAGAACTTAGATGTCAAATTTGACAAGATCAATAAGAATATAACGTCAAGTGGACTTTGGAAAAAATGCTCAATCTTCTTTGAGCTACCTTATTGGAAAACACTATTGGTATGGCACAATCTTGATGTTATACACATATAAAAAAATTTATGTGATGCTATAATTGGAACATTGTTAGACATCCCTAGTAAAACAAAGGATGGGATCAAAGCTCGATCAGATCTTATGGAAATGAAAATAAGAGAGCAATTGACTTCTGACAAGAGTGGAAATTGTACCTTTTTAACTCCAGCAAAATACACTTTGTCGAGAAAGGAGAAAAAAGTATTTTGTGAATGTCTTGCAAGTGTAAATGTACCTCATGTATATTCGTCAAATATAAGAAATCTTGTTTCAATGAAAGATCTAAAATTTCTTGACATGAAATCTCATGATTGTCATACCCTGATACAACACTAGTTGCCAATTATAATTTGTGGTGTAATGCCAAAGGAAAAAGAAATTAGAGAGGCAATTACTAATTTGTGTGTTTTCTTCAACAAAGTTTGTTCTAAAGTGGTGGACCCATCAAAGTTAGATGCATCACAAGCTGATATTGTGCAAACCTCGTGTTTACTTGAAAAGTTTTTCCCACCATTTTTTTTTCGACATAATGATTCATTTGACGGTACATTTAGTTCGAGAAGTAAAACTATGTTGACTTGTTCTCTTGAGATGGATGTACCCTTTCGAGACATACATAAAAATTTTAAAGGGTATGTGAAAAGTAGAAATAGGCCAGAGGATTCTACTTTAATACCCCCTAGTTTTACTATATTTTCATAAATAGTTAAACTATGAAGTATTATTATTTCTCAAATATTATCTTTATTTTATAAAAAGAAGGGCAAATTTGAACTTTCCAAAATATTTAGACAAAGCAACTGTGAGACATTACTTGTTAAAAGTGACTTTACAAAATCTATAAATAAAACGGGTTTTCACCAGTCTATTTTCCATCAACAGTAGTATTTACATTATATCAAAATATCTCGAAACAAAAAAAATGTTACCCACAGGTCAAGCTTGTCCATATCTATATGATCATGGTGACAAAAGGCAAGCTAGGCAACTAGCTAGTTAATGCCAAAATGTGTCTCCTCATCTGCATCACAAGACTAAAATAAGCTAAAGCGCAATAAGTAAAGACTATGCAAGCTTATGAATACTTTAAAATCTCATAAAGTTCCTATTATACCCTTTTCTTTCTTAAACATTTGAGTCTATGTATTTTCCTTAAAAATTATTCTCAGTTAGGCCCCTTAGCACATTTCTTATCTCGTAAATCGATAGGCCGTGATAACATTGGGCAGAAACTTTGGACAAGAATAAAAATAAGGTGCAACCGTCGTGAAAGGATTTTGAAAACTCCTTCCCTCATCAAAGGGGTATGCTACACCGTGGTAATATTGTCCCGCGTCAACGAGAAACGTCAAATGATCCGCAAATCCCGCTTCAACGAGAGAGTTTGCATCAACAGACTTACCTACCCAGCTCTGATAGACTAGCAATTGCTATTAAAACTTATCATATAAAATTAGTACAGTGGTAGTCACTTTTAAATACGATATAATGAAATTCTCAATTTACATACAAGACGTACCATGCACATGCTATTTCATAACTTTCAAGAATAAGTAAGTTTCACATAATGACATTTTTCATATAATTCTTGTAACGCAGTTTTAAGTCTTTACTTACCTCGTTTTCTTAATAGAAACTGAAAGTGGAAAGGGTGATTGTCCTCTAGAGATTAGTGCGCTAATTATTTGTCATAAATTAATATTATTCAAGATGCACATTTTGCTAAAAGAATGCATCAAGATACTCGAACAAGTCCAAAATCAGAAATTTTACCAATTTAGGAAACTTGATCTTAAAATGACTCAGAAATGTACAAATCACTTAAACTACTTAGCAGCCAATAAATAGCATTAAAAACTATTCAAAAGTATTGAAATATAAATGCTAGTCATTGGCACAAAGCTGATCCAAAATTGCACATAATTTTGTAAAACTAGGCCATTTGCCTCTAAATGGTGCCATTTTATTTTATAAACATTTGGAAAGCACCTCCTTTATTTCTATAACATTCCCACATGATTAAAATCATGATTTTAAACTTACAATAACATTTTATAATCCAATTCTCACACATACACATCAAAGAGGAACACTTAGAACAATCTAAGTGGACTCGAATTCTGTTCAATTTACACAAGGTTTAAAACCACTTTAGCACTTGTGTACCATCATAACTAGCCATCAAATGAGTGTAATAAATAATAAAATCAATAAAATATACACTCCAAGTTTAGAAAATCAGATTATAAATATGGAAAACTTAATCTACTACACGTGAAAACACTTAAATCCATAAATAGTAAACTTTGGGGCCTTAGGTTTAAATTTAATCCTCCACCTAAATTTTATGTTTCCAGCAATATATAAGGGTTCATATGACCATTATTCATCAAATAATAACTTTAGTTGAAGAGCTAAAACAAAAGAAATTCACTACAATTTCAAGCTCCCACCTAAACCTTACCTTAACTAGTTTGAGTTTTTGTTGAAACTCTTGCCTTCTACCTCACCAAAATGATTCCCAATGCTTAGAATTAGATTTTAGGACTCAAGCGGACTTGAAAGAACTATTATTTAAGTGGTAGCAAGTCGAGAGTTGTAATTAAGAAAAAAAACCTAAGAAGAAGAACTAATATAATTACCTTGAATAGTTTTGATCTATTTTGTTTTCTATAGCTCCAATTTGAGTTCTACCACTTGGAAACTATTGGATATGGCTAAACGAAGTTAAGAAAAGTCTTAAAATATGCAAGAGAGGTTTAGTTCATTGTGAGAGAGAAAGAGAATGACCAGATTTGGTCCAAAATCAACACTTAATGGCTAAGAAAAGGCATAACTTAATTTCTATGGGATAATTTGGGTATTTTGCACATTACTTTCCATGTGTCCTACTCTAAAACATCCTTAGCATAGTCACCATATTACTGGTCACTTCTATACACCCAAGTGTAATCAAAGTTGGTGAAACCTAGCTTAGAAGGTGAAAACTAGTCATACTTTGGCCTATAATCCCAATGGCCAATCTTATTGTAATCTAGTGAAACCCAGTCCCATAACCAATCAATAAATATAACAATAAGTCAATTAGACTCCAATTAATAATGCAAACATAGTATCAATTGCTAATTATTAGAATGCATAAGGATGACATTATGCGATTAAGCTGAATCTAAGCTAGCTTAATGTAATTAAACAGTTCAGTACAATGACTACCATCTCGTGCTTACCTAGGGTCAATAAATAAAATGCTATAGATAAGTCTGAAATATTAAATTAAAGCTATTTGACGTGTTAAACCCACTATGAATTTGGCTCTAAAAAGCGTGAAAAATATATTCTACCGAAAACTACTATTTGACTAAATTATCAATGAATATGATCTTAATGCATGTTCACATAGTATTGCATTCATAAATATATTCTTTATTCTTTTAGTACACTAAACTCTCTCTTTGAGAGTATTGAACCTTTACATTGCATCGGGATACGTCGAGAAGCATTAGTGTAATAATATGTATATAAATGCACATAACATAATGAATGAGCATGTTACTTTTAAAATAGTATTAATGAATTCTAGATGCTTAATATGTAATTAAAACATGTTTATTATTGGCTTAGTGTGCATGAGTGAATCTTGGACACCACAATTCTCCTTTTTAATTAATTGCATACGTGCACTTTATTTTGTTATATAAATTGATGCACACATTATTATTGGCTATTATGTTTGTTTATAAGTAAAGGGCCACTGTATAGGAAATTCTGCCATGGAGTAGAGGTCAGACTAGCCAACAGAGGGGTGATCAAGACAATGACAAAGATACAACTGTACATCAATTGGCTAAATTAGTTGAGATACAAGGTTAAAAAATAGGGAGGCTTATAGAACGAGATCAGAGGAGAGATGAACAATTACCAGTACAAGTTATAGCTAGAGAAAAAAATCATAAACCAGCTTCTGAAAGGTTCAGGAAGAATAAACCTCCAGTTTTTAAAGGTGAAACCAATCCATTATTAGCTAAGGATTGGATTCGGAGTTTGGAGGGTATATTTGATTATATAAGAATCCCTGAAGAGGAGAAACTTTCTTGTGCAACTTCTATGTTCCAAATCGATGCTAGGCATTTTGTGGGATTCCATAAAGTCAATCACTGATGTTAACAGATTGACTTGGGAGAGATTGAAGGAAATCTTTACAGGAAGTACTTTAGTGAAGCTCATCGACTTGCAAAGGTGGCTGAGTTTACTAATTTGAGGCAAGGTGGCATGTCTATGTGTGATTAAATAAAGAAATTTGATGAACTATTCCACTTTGCTCCTCATATGGTGAGTATCAACGAGTTGAAAGTAAATCAGTTTCTGCAGGGGAAATTAGAAGAAACATAAATATGGCAAGGAGAAATGCAAATTTTGGAAAAGGTACTCAATCAGGGTTTGATGGCAGCAAAAGGAAATTTCCACAGGGTCAAGGTCAAAGACAAGATCCTTCAAAGCACCTAGCAATAAGTCGAAAAATGCAATCTACTCCAACTCAGAAAGTTACATGTCCCAAATGTGGAAAGCCTCATAAAGGTGAATGCCTTTTTGGTAGTGGAGTGTGTTATACCTGTGGCAAGATAGAATATTTTTCTAGAGATTGTCCCTTCCATCTCTGGTGAACAAAAGAAAGTTTCAGCTCGTGTGTTCACCATAATTACGACAGATGCTGAGGCTGATCCATCGATTATAGTAGGTGAGATCTCTATCTTTAATATCTTTGCAAATACATTAATAGATTCAGGAGCTACACATTCATTTGCATTACCAGCATATGTGAGAAAATTGGACAGATCACCTGAAACTTTGAATTTAAGATATTGTATAACTATTCTATCTGGGGAAGTCCTATATTCTTGTCAAGTTTTGAGAGTGTGTCCAATAAAAATAGATGGTAGAGAGTTGTGGGTAGACTTAAAAGTGTTGGATATGTAGGATTTTGAGGTGATTTTAGGTATGGATTTGCTATCTAAGTATCATGCTAGCATTGATTATAATAGTAAGAAAGTAGTATTTCAGCCACTTGGTAAAGAGGAGTTTACTTTCATTGGGTCTTCTAGGAAGAAAATGGTACCAATTATTTTAATGATAAAAGTGAGGAAGTTACTTAAGAAAGGATGTACTGGTTATCTGGCAAATGTAATGGATACTAGAGAAGAACTTAGGACGAAGCCAAAGGGAGTACCAGTAGTTAATGAATTTCAAGAGGTCTTCCCAGAAGATTTACAAGGATTACCACCTGATAGAGAGATAGAGTTTGTTATAGACTTGCTACCTGGCACTGCTCTTATTTCTAAAGCACCATATAGAATGGCTCCAGTAGAGTTGAAGGAATTAAAGGTATAATTATAGGAGCTTTTAGACAAGGGTTTCATACATCCAAGCTTTTCACCATGGGGTACTCTAGTGCTATTTGTAAAGAAGAAAGATGGAACTATGAGGTTTTATACTGATTATAGAGAGTTAAATAAGGTTACAATCAAGAATAAATATCCTTTCCCTAGAATAGACGATTTGTTTGATCAGTTACAAGGTGCTTCAATATTTTCCAAGATTGATTTAAGATCGAGATACTATCAACTAAAGGTTAAGGAAGAAGATATTCTTCAGATAGCTTTTAGGACGAGATACGGACACTATGAGTTTTTAGTAATGTCCTTTGGTTTAACTAATGCTCCAGCTGCTATTATGGATATGATGAAGAGAGTATTCAAGGATTTCTTGGATAGTTTCGTTATAGTGTTCATTGATGATATTTTGATCTACTCGTGCTCAAGGGAGGAGCACATGGAACATTTGAGCATGATTTTGAGGATCTTGAAAGAAAAGCAGTTGAATGCAAAGTTTAAGAAGTGTGAGTTCTGGTAGGAGAAAGTTATCTTTCTTGGTCATGTAGTGTCTGGAAATGGTATTTGTATAGATCCAACAAAGATTAAAGCTATAAGTAATTGGTCAAGACCTACAAATATTTCAGAGATTCATAGTTTCTTGGGATTAGCTGGTTATTATAGAAGGTTCATGGAAAGATTTTCTAAGTTAGCTTCTCTATTGACTCAGTTGACTAGAAAGAACGTGAAATTTCATTGGGATGATAATTGTGAAAAGAGTTCTCAAGAGTTAAAGAATCATTTGGTCATAGCTCCTATACTTTCTATACCCACTGGATTAGGAGGATTTGTTGTTTATAGTGATGCTTCAAAGAATGGCTTAGGCTGTGTTTTTATGCAAAATGGTAAGGTTATCGCTTATGCTTTTAGGCAACTAAAAGAATATGAAACAAAATATCCTACTTATAATTTGGAGCTAGCAGCAGTAGTTTTTGCACTGAAGATTTGGAGACACTATCTTTATGGAGAAAGATGTCAAATTTACACAGATCATAAAAGTCTCAAGTATTTTTTTTACCCAAAAGGAACTAAATATGTTAAACTGGTAAAAGACTATGATTGTGAAATTTATTATCATCCAGGATAAGCTAATATTGTTGCAGATGCTCTAAGTAGAAAGTCATTAGCTGCTATGTCACTTAAGTATGTTGATCGGAAACCTCTTTTGATGGATTTGCATCGATTGGAATTAAAGATTGTTCCTATAGGTTTAATGGAGAAATTAGCAGCTCTTACCTTGCAACCTACAATTTTAGAGAGAATCAAACAAGGCAAGAATATAGATCCTTATTTGACAAGCTTAAAGACTGAGATAGAATTTGAGAAGGAGGTGGCCTTCCAAATTTCTAGTGATGGTGTAATTAGATATAGAAATAGATTGTGTGTGCCAGATGGAACAATTAGAAAAGAGATATTGATAGAAGCTCACATTGCTCCCTACTCTGTGCATCCCGATACTATAAAGATGTATAGGGAGTTGAAAATATATTACTGGTGGCCAAGTATGAAGAAGGATGTGATTGAGTTTGTAGAACAATGTCTCATATGCAAGCAAGTTAAAGCTGAATATCAAAGACCTGCTAGTACATTGAAGCCTATACATGTGCCATAATGGAAATGGGAAGAGATTGCTATGGATTTGGTAGTTGGACTTCCTAAGTCAAATAAAGGCCATGAAGCTATTTGGGTTACTGTGGATGATATACTAAGTCAGCCCATTTCTTGCCGATTAAAGTGACTTACAGTTTGGATTAGTTAGCTCAGTTGTATGTTCAAGAAATCATTAGACTACATAGTGTTCCAAAGGTTATTATTTCTGATCGAGATGCTAGATTCACTTCAAAATTTTGCAAGAGGGTTTATGAGGCTATAGGTACAAAACTGGCATTTAGTATAGCGTTTCATCCTCAAACAGATGGACAATCAAAGAGAACTATACAGACTCTTAAGGATATGCTTAGAGCTTGTGTGTTAGATTTTCATGGACTTGGAGCAAGTACTTGCCGTTGATAGAATTTGCCTACAACAATAGTTATCAAGCTTCAATTGAAATGCCTCCATATGAAGCATTGTATGGAAGAAATTGTAGATCTCTAATTCACTGGGATGAGATGGGAGAAAGGAAATTTCTTGGTCCAGAATTGGTAAGAGAAATGGCTGAAGCAGTAGAAAAGGTTTGTAAACGGTTATTAGCTATTCAGAATAGACAAAAGCATTATGCTAATCCTAGAAAGAGTGAGGTTATATTTGATGTTGGGGACAAAGTATTTTTAAAGGTTCCTCCCATGAAAGGAATCATGAGGTTTGGGAAGAAAGGGAAGCTTAGTCCCAGATATATAGGCCAATTTGAGATACTTGACAAAGTTGGAGATGTTGCCTATAGACTTGTATTACCACCCTTATTATCGAATGTACACAATGTTTTTCATGTCTCTATGTTAAGAATATATGTTCCAAACCCTTCACATATTTTTAGTTATGAGCCATTGGAGTTGAGCTAAGATGTGAGTTATGGAGAAGAACCATTGGAGATTTTGGATTGAAAAGAGAATGAGCTTTGAAACAAGAAGATTCTTTTGGTCAAAGCATTGTGGAGGAACCACGAAGTAGAAGAGGCCACATAGGAAAGAGAAGAAGAGATGACAACTAGTATCCTCACTTATTTGGGTTAGCAAATTTTGAGGACGAAATTCAATGAGGGAAAGATTGTGATGCCCAAGTTTCTCACATACATAATGTCACCACCCAAACCCCAGAGTAGTGGCAGAAGGAAAATTTCACTAAAATTGGAATTTTTTTTTTTGTATTATGAATTCTAACCAGTAGACCTATCCCACAGTTTATAATCACCAATAAACATAGATCAAAAAATTATTAGAAAAGCTAAACTCTCAGATAGTTCATTGAGCATCGTCATTCACACCTCAACATCAAGCTAGTATGGTATATATAGTTTACAGACATATTCAAAGTAACACACTTAATTTGAATGCTAGCAATATCCATTTACTTAATAAGACTTAAACATAAGTCTTAAATTCATACTCCTAGTATTACTAAGTCACAAACTACGAATAAAAGATAGTCTTTTATTCCGCTTGTTGATCGTCAATGTCACACTGGACACCACCTGTGGAGAAAGTAGGGAGGGTGAGCATAAATGCCAGTAGATTACCCAATTTCCCTTTTTGGGAAAGTCTTTTATAAATCTCAAAACATCTGCATGGTTAGTAGTACTGGAAAGCATTTCTATAACTACTAAGGATTTAAACTATTTACAGAAAACCATGCTAAAACCAAAACTAGATATCCAGATCAAAACATATAAGAGTCTTAATTAAAATAAGCATAATGCATATCACATAAATCAACACATCACATGAGCTTCTATCCTCCCATCATGAATAGAGCAACTGATAATACATGTATTGAGTGCTCCCTGCCTGACATCTAGCTCTGGAAATCGGAAAGACACCCATGTGTCCAATCCTTCCAAACCAGAGGGACACCAAATTCCTAAGCCTACCGAATAGAGATAGTCAGAAAATAAACCCCGCACAGGTTTATGGGCTCTCACTGAAAGCGGGTGTACTAGTCCGCTTACTACAACACCGTGATACCTAAGATGACTCTCATGCATGATCATATGAAATTAGCAATATATAGAGTATTAAACAACCATGTAGCAGTTTAACATTCTAGACATGCTCTAATTTTTAATTAAAAATCCACTTTGTACTTAAAAATCCAAAAGTACAGTTTCTATGGTTTTACTAAATCCCAAATATAAAAACTTGTATAAAATCATATGTAAAAATATCTAGAGCAATCCACAATGTTTATTAAAATAATTATTCAAATAATTCAATTTAATAAAATCATGAAATTTCATTTTTTTTTAATAAATTCCAATTTTAATGAAAATGATAGAAAACAAGATAATTTAATCCATTACCTCAAAATAGTAGTTGTACTGAGCTAACGATGCTAGAAATATCCTTAGTTGATCGCCTGGCTGTTCAGACAGTCGTTCTCGAATCTCGTCACGTTCACTTGAAAAGTTGACTTTTCAAACGAAGTCTCGGATTGAGAAACAGAGGTCACCACTGAAATTCAGAACATCCAAAAACTTTGGGTTAGATATAAAATTCGTCAAAAACGGATCCCGGTACGAAATCGACCTGCGGCACGCAAAATAGTGCAATTCACGAGCTATTTTCTCGATTTTCTTGCCACTTCAGAATATAGTGGTATTTTATATCAAACTTCATGTCCCGACCACACTGGGTCAAAATTCTAAGTCAGAACTCAGTTTCGAGGTCCCAAACATTAAATGGGCTCAAAAATCTAAAAATTATAAAAATACCACATTTTGAAAATAATTAGAAAAATATCACACTTTCATCCCGATAATTAACGATCTTCCGGTTACTGTTTTAACTCATCAAAATCATGAAATTTCATGTTTCAAACTCCTCTTTCGTGTGGTAAAAGTTTCTCAGGAAAAATAACTCAATTCCGAAATAACTACAAAAATGCTACAAAAATTAAATATTAAAATATTGCTACTGTAGTCAACTTCTCACTGGAGCCAAATTTGAGAACGAGAGTTGTCAGAAATGAAAGCTGGAGTTGAGACGAGTTGGACGGTGGTGGTGAGGTGATCGGACTTCGGAGGAGGAAACAACGGGCGAAAAACTGTTCTGGTAGCGCGACCTTCGGAATGCTTTTTCTCTATCGAGGCGCGACATTTCACGGCAGCGTTGGCTGGCACTGCTTCGTTGGCAGCTGGGCAAGGGCGCGGGGTGGCGCATCGGGCAGTACGGTGGCCGAAGGAACTTCGGGTGAATAGTAGCAGAGGTTGCTTTGGGGGACCTCATTGAAGAAGAAGAGAGAGTTGGGGGATTTATATGCAATTTTCAGAAACTGTAGTAGTGGGACACGTGGCGCAATCTGCTTTGACCGAAAAAACTTTCTGAAATTCTACTTTGGCCACAAATTTTAAAAAGATTCTTTCACTTTAATCCCTCTGTAATTACACTTTTGTCCCCAGTTTGTAATTTCCTTTTCACTTTTGCCTCAAATGCACCTAGACTTTATTTTGTCTAAGTTCAACACCAATAGTTTAATTTCAAATAATTTGAAAATATAGAATTACCAAAATAGCCTTGAAGTAAAATTACTTAATTACTCTTACCATATTTAGGATTTTACACATAATAAGCTAATAATAAACATGTTCATATTACATAATAGACATATCATGAAACTAGTGCCAATTTTATGATAAATTGTTCATTTTGATCGTTAAATGCTTTCAATATGTATTATTATAGTAATGGTTGTCGAATTGTTCTCATGTAGTGTAAAAGCTCAGTACCTTCATACAGAGAGCTTGGTGTGTGAAAGGAACAAAGAATACATTCATGAATAATAATACTACATACACATGCATTAAAAACTATGTCTATTAATAACTTGGTCAAATAGTAGTTTTTCGGTAAAATGTATTTTTCACGCTTTTTGGAGCCAAATTCGCTATGCATTTAGCACATCAAATAGCTTTAATTTAATGGTTAGGACTCATTAATACCATTTTCAAAAATATTTGTTCTAGGTAAGCACGAGGTGGCAGTCACTGTACTGAACTGTGTTTAATTACACTTAGCTAGTTTAGATGCAGCTAAATCGCATAATGTCATCTTTGTGCATTCTATTAATTGGGCAATTATACTATGTTTGCATCATCAATTAGAGTCAAATTGAATTTTTTTTTATGTTTAATGATTGGTTATGGGGCTAGGTTCCATCAAATTATAATAAGATTGGCCATATAGGATCATAACTCAAAGTATGACTAGATTTCACTTTCTAAGCTAGGTTTTACCATTTTGGTCTACACTTGGGTATATAGGATTGACCAGCAACGTGGTGAGTATGCTAAGGATGTTTTAGAGCTGGACACATGGAAAGTAATGAGAAAAATACCTAAAATACCCCTTAGAATTTAAATTATGCCATTTCTTAGCCATTAAGTATTGATTTCTGACTAAATCTGGTCATTTCTTTCCTCTTCCTCCTCCGCCATGACTTGAACCACTCCAATCACTTTTTATACTTCTTTCAACTCCTATTATCCATTTCTAAGAGTTTCCAATTGGTAGAACTCAATTTGGAGATCAATAAAGTCGGATAGGTCCAAACTAGTCAAGGTAATTGTACTAGTTCTTCTTCCTAGGTTTTGTTTTGTTATTTCAATTATCCACTTTATACTACTTAAGTAATGTTTTCTCTAGGTTCTCTTGAGTCCTAAGATTAATTTTAAGGCCTTAGAAATCAGTTTTGTGGAAGTAGAAGGCAAGAGCTTCAACAAAAGTTCAAACTAGTCAAGGTGAGCTTTTTGTGGAATTTAGAATTGGTAATTTATTTCTATTACTTTAGCTCTTGAATTAAAGATTTTATTTGATGAATTAAGGTCTAAGGAAACCTTATATATGGCTGGAAATACAGAATTGAAGTGAAGGATTAAAGTTATAGTTAAAGCCCTAAAGTGTACTAGTTAAGGATTTAAGTGTTGTCATGTGTGGTAGATTAAGTTTTTATATTTATAATCTGATTTTCTAAACTTAGAGTGTATATTTTATGAATCCTAATATTTATTACACTCATTTGGTGGCTGGTTATAATGACACTTAAGTATAAAAGTGGTTTTTAACTTTGTCTAAATTAAAGGAATTAAAATGTACCTAGGTTGCTCTAAATAATCCTCTTTGAATTGTATATGTGGGAATTGGTTTATTGATTGTTATTATAGGTCTTAAACCATGATTTTAATCATGTGGGGATGTCCTAAAAATAGGGGAGGTGCTGTCCAAATATTGTTAGAACCAAATGGTACCAGTTAGAAGCAAATGGACTAGTTTTTATGAATGTAGATGACATTTTGGTTCATTTTGTGATTAAGGTTCCTTCTTTTATAAAAGCTATAACTCGGTCTTGTACTTGTTTTCTTTAAGTATTTTACATTGTAGTGAAAATATTAGTAACAAAATTGACATAAGGTCTTCCACGCACCTTGCCACAGAGGATACTGACCCTTTCCACTATCTTTTCTTCCGGACACAAGGTAAGTGAAGATTTATTTTAACTGCATCACAAGAACAATAGTAGATATAAGATATTTTCCTACATACTTATGTGTATTGTTTTAATTATAAGTTATTGATATTGTTGTCATAAAGTTTACAGAAACATAAACATGGCATTATCATTTAAGCGTGATTTTCAAAGAAATGAAATTTTCCACGTATTTGATTTAAAGTAGTATCATTGTACTGATTTTACAAGATATATTTTAAGTACATTATCTAGTCTGTTTGCATTGGGTAAGCATAGTTTGCACAAGCATCCTTCTCATATAGGTGGGCATGGCTTATCGACTACCAGGACTGAGCATTGTACTATGAGATTTATTAGGTGCATTACCTAGTCGGTCTGCGTTCGGTAGGTATGGTTTGCATTGGCTATGTGTATCTTTCCCGCATAGGTGGGCATGGCCTACCAACTGCTGCGACTTAGTAGTATACTCAAGGGCCTTATAAAGAAATATTTTCTAAGAAAAGTGCATCAAAATGAAAAGTTATAGAAGAAAGAGTACAATAGGAATTTAAATGAAATTTATGCATGAAACATGTTCACGAGCATGCATGAACTTTACTTACTGAGCATTAGCTCATTTAGTTCTTGTGATACAGGTGATGAGATATATAATGTATAGAGTTACCGGTTGGCTAGCACACTTTCTTATCGCCATAGTCATACAAATATAGACGAGCTTGGCTTGTGGGCATTGTTCTCTTTGTATTTTGATATTTTGGTATGATGTAAATATCACTGCGGATAACAAGATAAAAGAATAAGAACTTTTTAGTTTTACAGTTTGTAAAGACACTTTCAGAAAGTAATGCCACACAAGTTCTTTTGTTTTAGATTTTAAAAAGTTTAAATTGGCCCAAATTTTTTAACAAAACTAAAGTTTTGGTTTATAAAAGAGTAATGCTTCCTAGTTTGGCCTATATAGTCATATAGTTAGGCTAGGGGGCATAACATCATCAATCCAACTGGACATTTCCGTACTTTTTATGGGGTACAAGATCAAGACATATATAAAACAATTAGATATCACCGAGTTCATATCTATGTCTGAGATTTCTGCAACTTGTATTATGCTATATATCTAGTAATTAAGTTACTAATGCTGTTTTTTATTAAGTATAATATCTTTCAATATATGTATACATGTGTGTCTTATACATATATAGGTTAATTATAATTTTGGCCGTAGCTACTATGGTATTGTATACAAAGATTTTTTTTCTTTTGGCCCCCTTAGGTAAATGTCTAGATCTTTATTATTGTGTAACTTGATATTTCCTCTCTCTTGATATATTCATTTATATATTGACAGTTTGATATATAGTCTTGCATTGAGTTTTCCTTTTACTTGCCTTATTTATGTCTTGATTACAAATGGACAAAACTTTAAATGATGATTTATATCTTCGGTTTTAAAATTTAAAAGATAGAGAATAAAAAAAAGATGACAATCCATATATATATTTTATGCATATTCAAGAAATATTAATAATTTTATATTTATATTTTTTTTTTACGTATTCCATGAATATTATTATCGTATATTTTATGCCTCTTTTTATAACTTATGTTGCGCTTTGGTTTTCTCAGATTTTTGTTTAACCAATGTTGTGAGCATGGCATCAACGAAAAGTATTCTTTCATTTGTCCTACACGTGTTGCCTTTCTTACTGGCCAAAGGGAAGGGACGTTAGAAGAAAGAGTCAACTTTGTAAAGAACACTATAAAGAATGCTAAAATTGGCCAACTTTTTATCCTACCATACAATGGAGGGTAACGATCTTCTATTTAGGTTTATAGTCATTGTTGATGCAGATATTTCATTGAAATATTCTTAACAATATACGATTTTCCTTTTACGTAGGGAGCATTGGATGTTGGTAGTCATTGATCCTTGGAACGATGAGGTATATTGGCATGATCCTCTTCGCCATGCTGTTCGAAAAGATATAAAGGGTGTAGTAACAATGAATCTAAATCACTTTAAATTGGGAAATTTTAGTGTTAAGTTTCATCCAACTAGTCAAACCAAATGGACCACTGTGAAGGTTACATTCTGGACTCAAATTAATAATATAAACTTGTAGAGTGAAACTTGGTTGAAATTCCTATAGTATGCCCCAAAGCAACCAAGAAATATTGAATGTAAATTTTATATATTGAGATACATTCAAGACATAATCAACCATGAGTGGAACAATATTCCAATTGATATAAGTATAAATTTGTTTTCAATATATTATAGTTATTTTCTTATATTCTAAAAGTAATTAAAAATTTATTTGTTGTGGTTTGGTGGAATTAAGAATTACACTACACAACACATAGATGAGATGCGGAACGAGTGGGATCAATAAATTCTCTCATTATTGAAATGGAACTAAATTTTGGGTTGAATATGTCTAGGTTTGCATTTGTCAGATAGTTTTATGATTCTATAAAAAAGTTCATTTTATTATGTATAGATTGCATTTATTTACTTTGTTTTATTATTCTAAGGACAAATTTAGTTTCAGTTTTTACAAGTTGTAGTTGCTTATTTCATTTTATGATTCTAAGGACAAGTTTAGTTTGAATTTGTATAGGTTGCAACTGTTTACTTTATTTTCTTATGCATGATTTTAAGGACTAGTACAACTTTTTTTTTTTTGAGAATGTAAGTGAACTATAAGTGGCTTGATCCCTTATTAATTTGGTATATAGGTAGCTTGGTTTTAATCAAGTCCAGCTAAAACTGAATGTAATAACTTTTTTCTTAGATTTTATCTACACAATTTAACATTATTACTTTAATTTTTCTTTTGAGATTTTTATTTATGGTCGATTATAGTCTTTTTTTTTTTTGTGGTGACCTTTTGGCAACCCGTGAGAAAGATCACACATTGTTTAAAAATTAAAAAAAAAAACTAAAATGACAGGTTAATGAAAACATGTCCTTAATAGTTCATATTCATACATAACAGAGGACAGTTTCGTAGCATTAATCGTCCTTTATTGTCTCTAAAGAAGACGATTTAGTATTACAACCGTCATATAAAATCTAGAATTAATACCAGTTTGGATGCTTTTTCAGTGTATAGATGATGGGGAATGCAAGATATACAAGATGATTGAAAACATCCTCCGTAACCCTAGGTAAAAGATGACAGGGGCATAGAAGACGGTTGTGCATGCGACATCTATTTTTATAGAGGACGGTTAAAAATCATCATCTATAGGGGCACTTTTTAGTAGTGATGCCAACTACTGTGATGTTCCTCCCAGGTAATTTAAATATCAATTCATGTCAAAATAAGCATAAATCACATTTTTATCAAATATTTCACAAAATTCTATATTTAAAATATGTGAAAATCAAAATTAAACTAATTTAAAGATCAAGTAATCAAATCTGTACCTCAATCGAATATCTAAATAGCGTTACAGTGCTATGAGAATGTTTGACATCGTTTGGGTGTCATTCGATTGGTCGGGTGTTATTTTTGAATCTTTAATCAATCGATTTGAAAATTCGATTCTCAAATGAAGCTTCAGATTATGAAATGCATTTCATCACTGAATTCATAGCACCTAAAATAGCTAGGTTAGATATATAATTCGTTTGATTTAGACTTGGACCCATGACACAGAAATCGAGGCAAATCTAAGTTATTCGATTTTGTTTCTCATGCCCATTTTGAAAAATACTCAATATATATCTCATTTTTCACAATTTTTAATGTAAATTCCAAAAATGATATTAGTTTTACAGTCTAACGATCCAATCAGAAAGTCAACACCGAAACAAAATATACCCAAAATTGTCCAACGAGATTGAAATCTAATGGAGCAAAATCGAACTACGAGATGCTTGTTAAGAGATTGCCTATGAGGAGATGACTTCACGGCGACCAGTTTTACAACAAAATGTTGTAGAAATTGGCACAAGCAAAGAAAAGAAACTCGCAGCTTCTTTTGGCTTTTTTCGACAACTGTGTACCCCACTGAGGCTGGAACTGGCAGCGGACTGTTCGTTTGGCGATGAGCTTCAGATCCTAGGTAGTAGCGGGCATCAATGATGGTAGGATGGGCTGCTACAGTGGCTAGCTGTGGGTGATCATTCTCAGGGGTTTTGAGGAAAAAGAAGGAAAAAAAAAGATTTAAGAGTAATTTTCGGATCCGTAGGAACACATGTCATAAACTCAGCAAAAGAACACTAGTTTGAGTAATTTTACTTGGACCCAGTTTGTGACATTTCTTTTTAATTTTGTCCTCAAATAATTACATATTAGCCCTAATTTTTAAATTGTTTTCACACTTTTCACCGAATGAATCTGTACTAGATTCTATCCAAATTTATTCGATAATTCAATTTTTTTTTGGAAAAAATTTTGGTCAAATGACCATAGTACCCTTACTAAAATTAAGGGGTTTTATAATAAAAATAATAAGATCAAGTGTCTAAGAATAAGAAATGAGAGAATATTGATAATGAAAAAATATCTCTGTATCATAACAAAAAATTTGTGATTTATAACTAAATAAAATGATCAATTAACTGGCGCTCTCAAATATTTATCATAACGAAATTCTAATACTATATAATTGAAAAAATTAACTAGTTACTTAACGCTACCATATCAGGTTCTTTATTTTTTTTTCTCTCTGAGAAAATAAGATACTTTGAGAAGAAAGCTAACCCTACGGCAATTATCGAGGACTGCGGTCAATACAAGAAAATCAACTTTTCCCGATGGACTAAGGTTAGCTCGTCGGGAAAAGTGACATTTACCGACAGTTTAACCGAATTCCATCAAAAAATGATGGCCTAAAAAATCCCCTTTTAGGACCTTTATACCGGTGGGCTACTCATCCGTATATATTTAATATACCGATACATGATTATCTTTTTGTCGGTAAAAAGTATGTGGAAAAAAATCAAGTTTTTTCTTGCAAATATTAATTTTTGGGCGCCAGTATTTTTTTACTCCAAAAAATGTCATTTTATAAAAATATATTTACCGACGGGTTTGCGTTGTCCGTCAGTGAAAGTCTTCCTTTAAAGTTAAAACATAGTCGTTTTTATATAGTCATATTTTTTAGAAAACATTCACCGACAGAAAATATTGACCTGTCGGTAAACTACTACAAGAAAACAGACTTCCACCGAGAGGCTACGTAAAATTTGTCGGTAAATTTTTACAATAAAACCCTATTCCCCTCTTTCCCTTAGTCTCAATTCAGCCGCAGTCCCTTTTTTCCCCTCTCTCTCTCTCTCTTTCGCCGCTCTTTTCTCTCTCTTCCGCCATTCTTCCCTCACCGTCACTCCTTCCTTACCGCCCCTCTCTCTTCCATCGCCCTCTCTCTTTTGCTCTTGGTTCCTCTCTGTTTTACTTGGTCTTTTGGCCTCATGGTCTCTTTTTCTCAGTGATCTTACGGTTTGAAAGGTAAGTGCTTCTGAAACTGATTTTATGTATTTTTTTTAAAATTTTATGATTTGTGATAATTTTGTGATATTTTGTGTGAAATATGTCTTGGATCTAATTTCTGATATGGTTACCGATCAGGTGATATTCTTGTGTTATCTTGTTGTGATACTTTTAGTTTTTGTTTTGTTAATGATGGTTATAAGCCCTCTTCCATACAATTATTTGGAAGCAATCTCCTTTGGCCTTTATTTTTTAGACTTTTCTTATTCTTACCCAATACCATGTATGTGAAATTTGAAAATAACAACATGATAATTCTACTGACCATGGATTGATGATCTTTTCTTCTTCATCCGTTAAACCGCTTGGGACAAAACACACACACACATATATTTATATATATATATGTATTCTAAGAATTAAAGCCATGTATGTATATAGTCCTTGTGATGAATTTTTCTTCTGTTTCTTAATTAATTCCATGTTCTTTAGGTTTGAATATTCTCGCTACCTAAAATTTGATAACATATATAAGGCCATATGCTAACTTCAGCTTAAAGCACAAAGCAATTAGGAGTCTTAATTCTACAGGTATATAAAGTTATTGAGCATCTCTAATAGGCATGCTATAACCAATGCTAATACTAAATTTCAGCATTTGGTCTATAAAAAAGTCTCTTCAATGGCATGCTATATATAATATACCCTTTTAGCAATACTCTGTTACTTAAATTTCCTCTGTTACAAAAACTGCCTGATGGATGTTATCATGTGGTTCATCAGTATATTGCTGGCTAGTTTTGCCAAAAAGGAGTACATCGGTGTGTCGTTTTGAGGGATTATCACTATTTTTAGCTAGTCTTAGATTAGCCTAATAAGGTAGGGTTTCTGATTACTGATTTGGTTGTGCATTTTTAAATATAAAGCCTCGTGATAATTAAATTTTTAATTATATTTTGATATGTATATCAATATGCCCTGAATATGTGACCACCAATTTAGCATATACATTGTTGAAAATCTAGTTTGTGATCACAACAAATGTTTTAGAAATTGTAATATTAGTTATTGATGACTCTTGATATGCATGACTAGAACTTCGATTTGGTACTCCACTAATATGATTATTTTTGTGAAAATGACTAAAGAAAATGAATATGGAACTGATGTGCAATACGCTTCGGCATATGAGATTGATAGAATGGCCATGGGCTGTATACTTTGGAATGATTCCTGAATCTGGTACTAGATTACGCCTTTTTGGGTACTGTTATGTTGTTTATTTACGCGGGCATATGAGCCAAACTTTATGAATGAGCCCTGTCTTGGTGGATTTTGTTGCATGATTACATAAATGAAAAAGATAATAGTTATTGTATATTTTCATATAAATCTATTCGTATGTATGACATTATTGAACTGTTAGCATCACCAAGTTTTTTGAATTAATTGAGTAGAAATATATGGATTTATAAAGTGTTTATAAAGCCAGTGATGCATTATTTAATAAAACCAATGAGGTGAGTAATCATAAATTCTACTAAGCATAGTTTTGCTCGTTTACCTAATGTTGGGACCTTTGGATCTTATTTCCAAATACTATATATTGGTTCTTGAAAATAATGTCTTTTTATGCTACCGTGAACTGTGAATTACAGTATATTGAAGTTTGAATTCATTTTAAGTCAGGCGTAAATATATTTGATTTGATTTACCATCTTAAGTAGCCCATTTAGTTTTTAGATATGCCCATGTTCATAATAGTGTCTCTTCGTTGAGCATATTGGACCCTTAATTGAGAAAATATTTATGTATCACACGAAAGGAAAAATGATCATGGTATATGTCCAATGTGGGGTTTTGGGTTTGGATATATGAGTTATGCTTTCTATTTTTACTCACTAGTGTCTATTGATTGCTGTGCATTTTTGATATTATACTTACTTTTATATTTGTTTGGTTGATTTTTTTTTCTAATTTTTATAGTTATCTAAATATTTTAGTTTTATATCTAATTTGTAATATAGTGTAGAAGATTTTGTTGTGGAAATGTGCACACACTTGGCACCAAGTGTTGTGTGTGCACATATATGCACACACTTCGTATTAAGTGCCGAATGTGTATACTTAGTGTGTACACCTCTTGGTACTCAGTGTCGTGTGTGCAGCTTGTTAAACATAATTTTTGGAACATGTGTTCATCATTTTAGTACACCAAAATGTGTAATAAAATATTGAACACCAAAAAAAGAGGGGGGAACTTGTACGGTCTTTTGGAGAATCCTTAGTAGTTAGGATCCCCTAAAAGCGGTACAAGTTCCCCTCTTTTTTTTCGGCACTTAAAATTTTATCCCTTAAAAATTTTAGATTTCATAATGTACACAATAATTTTTAATATTATATTAACATCATAGTAAATAAAATTGTGTATTCAATAAAAAATAATCATATGATACCTAAAATGATAAAATACTCCTATAAGACATAAAAGATGCTAAATTTCCCAAAACAACGCTAGAGTACATAAGATACCAATAAAAGATGCAGATTTCTCAAAATACCCCTATGACACTCAATACATCCCTAGAAGATCTGAATTTACGAAACGGCTCCTAGAAGGGTTAGAGCTCTCAAAATACCCTTAGAGCACCCAAGACAGTAGTAGTAGATGTAGAATTCTCAAAATATCCCCAAGATACCTGATACACGTTCCCTTTTTTGTTGGCACTTAAAATATTATCACTTAAAATTGTAGAAAAAAAAATTAAGTAATAAATAATAAATAATAATATAAACATAAAATGACGAAAATTCCATAATGAGACATAAATGTATACAATTCCAAATACCCCTAAAAGACCTGATGCACCCGTAAATGACCCCAAAATTACTAAAATACCCCTACGAGTCCCAATACACTCTTAGAAGACCTGAAATTATAGAAACACCCATAAAAGAGTTAGAATCCCTAAAATACTCCTATGAGTCTCGTTAGACCCCTAGAAGACTTGAATTTATGAAAATACCCCTAGAAGAGTTAGAATTCCCAAAATATCCCTAGGAGTCCCGGTACACCTCTAAAAGTCTCAAAATTATGAAAATGCCCATATAAGAGAATAATCGATCTACATTTATTCCGTTGGTTGATGATTTCTTTTTAAATATGTACGCTTATCAACTATCTTTAATATATACATGATTTATTTTGTACATGAAAGAAATTACCTTAGACCCGTTCAAGAGTCAGTGAGAGATTATGCATCTCAATATCGACTTCTAAATTGTCCCGCTTGGAAAATTTGGGATTACACATTATGTGTTGTCGTTTGCTTATAAAAATTGTTCTCTAGTCGAGTTCTGGTGGTATCTCCTTGTAATCTCCAAGTGTGTACATATATGTAGCACACTTAGGAGAACTGTAGGGAGTTGCTGTCGGAATTTCGGCATGAATGGAACAATGTTTGAGTGAATGATGGACCACATAACAAAGTAATCTTGAATGGGATAGGGCCTTACCTTTTAGTAGTGGAGTGATAAGGGAGATTCAGGACACATGCACATGGAAGCACTTGCATATTAGCTATATAAGCCTTTATGTCATTGTATGCATTCTTTACCGATAATTGTTCTTTGCTATATGTGGACAATATAAGATGGACATCGACAAGAGTTGGATGATCATAAGGAATCGATTGTTAGCTCAATTTAGAAGTGGTGCTAAGGCTTTTGCTAAGAGATCAAAAGCATTTGTCAGCGACCAAGGCAAAGTGAGATGTCCATGTAGAAGATGCTTGAATGGGAAATTCCAAAACCCAGATAAAGTGGAACAACATATAGTTGAGAAGAGCATCAAATAGTCCTATACTATATGGTCATGTCACAGAGATTCATTTCCAGTAGTAACTATGGAAAGCGAAGACTTAGGGGATGAGATGCATGATCTTATGACTGTTATTGCTGGAGTAAGTGGACCAAGTCATGAAGTTGATCCAAACTTTGATGACATCCCGACAGATGGCAATCAAGACTTAGACAAGTTTAGCAAGTTATTTGAGGAGATTGAGAAAGAGTTGTATCCTGGGTGCATAAAGTTCTCATCACTTAACTTTTTAGTTATGTTGATGCATTTGAAAGTCCTCAATAAGTGGAGTAATAAATCATTTGATATATTACTCAAATTATTGCTTGAAGCATTTCCAGATGGGACTAATTTACTTGGATCACACTATAAGACTAAGGCAAAGTTACGTGATATCGGTCTTGGATATGAATCAATTCATGTATGCAAGTACGATTATCCTATATTTTGGAAGGAGAACTTAGAATTAAATAGTTGTTTGATATGTGGTGAAAGCCATTGGGAAGTAGAGAAAAAAGTACTGAAGAAAGTGATGAGGTATTTTCCCATTACACCCAGATTGATGCGGTTGTATAGTTCTCGGCATATTGCAAAAGACATGAGATGGCATGATTCAGGAAGGCAAAAAGAAGATGGTGTTTTTAGACACACTGTAGATGGTCTTGCCTAGTAGGAGTTTGATCGAAAATATCCTTCATTTGCAGCTGATCCACGAAATATCTGATTAGGGTTGGCAACGGATGAATTTAACCCATTTGGGAATATGAGCACTACTTATAGCATGTGGCCAGTTATACTTGTTCTGTATAACCTGCCACCTTGGAAGTGCATGAAAGTGGACTCAATGATGTTGTCTCTCCTCATCCTTGGTCTTACTGCCCCTGGGAAGGACATGGACATCTTCTTGAGGCCTTTGGTTGATGAGTTGAACGAATTATGGTTGAATGGTGTTGAAACGAGGGATGCAGTAAGTGGTAACACGTTCTGTATATGGGATGCAGTGATGTGGTCTATCAATGATTATACAGCATATGCCTTAATGTCAGGTTGGAGTACAAAAAGGTATAAAGCCTACCCAACTTGTAATAAAGAAACTCCATCTATAGGAATCTGAAGTAAGGTAGCATATATTAGGCATAGACGCTTTCTTCCGATGGATGATCAAATAAGGAGGAGTAGACAATATGATGATCAACATGACTTAAGGCCGCCGCCTAACAAGTACTCCGGAGATGATATTTTGAGTCAGTTAAAGCACTTACAGATCAGGTTACCTAGGAAACACAAAGATTATAGTGGAGTAAAGAGGAAATGTATTGCAGTCGAGCTAAATTGATCGAAAAAAAGCATTTTGTTAAAGCTTGACTATTGGCGGCACTTGTTACTGAGACATAATTTGGATGTCATGCACATCAAGAAAAATGTGTGTGACAGTATCTTCAGAACTCGGTTGAGCATCAAGGGGAAATCAAAAGACACAGATAACGCTAGACTTGATCTTACAGATATGAATATTCGCAAGGAGTTACATTTATACGAAGTGGGAAACAAGTGGAAGAAGCCACATGCTTCTTAAACTTTTAAGTCCTGGGAAGCGAAAGAAGTTTCGTCAATTTATCAAGTCAGTCCAATTTCCTGATGGGTTTGCTTCCAACTTAGCAAAAAATATGAGTGAAACAGAAGACAAAATATCTGGTTTAAAATCACATGACTATCATGTCTTGTTCCAACGTCTTCTACCAGCTGGGATTAGACTACATTTAAAAAAGGAAATCCAGGAGACTATCACTGAGTTGTGTTTTTTTTTCCAAAAGCTTTGTGCGCGCACATTGAATGTGGCCGATCTAGAAAAACTACAAAAGGATGTTGTAACGATATTATCTAAGTTGGAAAGAATATTTCCACCTGTCTTCTTTAATATAATGATTCACTTGATTCTCCATTTACCTGAAGAGGCAATACAGGGTGGACCCATTCATTTTTGATTGATGTACTTAATTGAGTGGGACATGAAAGTTTATAAATAGTATGTTCGAAATCGAGCATGTCCAGAAGGGTCTATTGCTAAAGCGTATGTCGTTACAGATGCGCTTACATTTTGCTCTATGTATTTACAGGGTGTCGAAACTCAATTCAATCGACCCGAACGTAATGAAATTGATGTTGATGCTAGACTAAACCACATATTGTCAGTCTTTAAGTCTGTTGGTCACCCACTAGCAAAAAAGACATTATTATTCGTAATCATTCTGATGGACTTAAAGCTCAGTGGTACGTAATGAACAACTGCCCAGAAGTTCAATGTTATTAAAACTTCCCTAATGTATGACACTACATATATAGAGTGAGCATATGAGAGAGTTAGAGGCTAAAGGTGGTGCAAACCTAGAATGACAACATGAAGTTGAGTTTCTTGCATGGTTTAAATCCCAAGTAAGCTTCTCTTATATAATTTTCTAAATTTTGCTAATCTTTGCATCAAATTATGTGTTATCTAATGATTTTTTTATATTAGATAAATCAATTATGAACATCAAGTTCAGATGAGCTCAACAATGAATTGTATGCATTGGCTAGTAGATCCAACTACTCAAATTCTTCCTACCCTGGTTATGTGGTGAATGGGGTAAAGATTCTAGTTGATAAGCGTGACAGTAAATGCAACTCCTAGAATTGTGGTGTCCGTGTTCCTGGATCTGATGGGAACTACTTCTATGGTATATTGGAACAAGTTCTAGAGTTGTCATATATTAAAGGGTATAATATGGTATTGTTTAGATGTAGGTGGTTTGACACTGATCCGAGAAAAAAATGGATTCAGCTAGACGAACAATTCACAAGTATATACACAGGTGCTTACTGATACAAAGATGACCCATTTATACTTGCATCACAAGCAGAGCTGATTTATTACACCAATGATGATAAGAATGGGCTATTGTGGAAACTTGTTAACAAGTATACGCCTCGAAACATATGAGACTTTCCAGATGCGATAGATGTTTATGATATTGCATCAACAAGCATCGATGTTCCTATTTTGCAAGAAGCAAATTCTTTGTCATGCCAAATGTGGGTTGAGCTTCCGAAAATAGAAAATGTTCGATTTCATCGAGAAGACGTTGAACCAGATGAAGTTGACAATATTGATGACCTTATCTGTAAGCTTGTGTTGTGACCCTTAATGATTTCTTAGTTGATGATGATGAGTTCGAAGACGATACTTTAGAGGAATACAATGATGAAGAAGTTTACTTGATGACGATAGTGATACAAGTTCTGAAGAAGAGAATGAAATATCTGATAATTTAACATAATTTTATATTCTAGTGTGTGTAGAGCTTTGAAAATTTTGTGTTTATTTCTTTTTATATTGCTATCTAACGTTTCTAAACTATGATAATATTTTTTTTGTAGGATGTCTAGCCACGAGAGTGCTCCCCAAGCAACTAGTGCCGCCTCCAATTCCAGCTCTAGAGATAATAGACATGATCCCAAGGGAAAGAGGGTTAGGAAAGAGACGAGAGGTTGTTCGGTCAAGAAGGAACTTAGGAGGCTTAAGACTGACATATTGAAGGTCGAGTTTTGTAAGAAGACAGGGAAGCCTATCTTGGATCATGACAAAATATTCTTGAACATTGTTGGCAAGACGATTAGAGACACCATCCCAGCTTCTACTCCAATATAGAAGGATGTGAAGAAAGAGGACATTGAGCTCATCTTCAACCGGATGGAGGCGAGTGAGTTTCGTAAAAGATTATTTTAAGCTATTTTAATAAAAGCCTTTATTAATAATTGTCCATTTTAATTTCGCAGGTTAAATTTGATTATCCTCTGTCCGATGCAGTCTTCATGGACTCTATTGAGCAGTCCATAATTGCATATTTATAGGATTGGCGCAACATGATACAAAATCATTTTATGAAAATGGGGGGTAAGAGGGATATGGCTTTTATTAAGGCCAATCTGTACAAAAACGTTCCCTTCGATCAGTAAAATATTTTGTGCGATCGTTTCGATTTTCAAGAGTTTAAGGCAATTAACATGCTTTTACAAGAAAAATTAATTATTAAGAAGAAATTATAATCAATGGTGAAATTAACAACTAGTGTATTTTTGCAGAAAGTCTTGACACAGAACTCGGAAAATCGGTCTAAGCAATTGTATCTGCCTACACAAGGGTCGTCTAGCATGAATAGCCAGATGAAGGCAAAGGTTAGAAAGTCAAACATTTTCTCTAATCAGTACAAAATATACTATAACTAAATAATCTACCTTTTTTTCTACTTTTCATAGGACAACCTAGAGACCGGAGAGGTTATGAGCCCTATCGACTACTTCAAGAGCCGCCATCTCAAGCCGTTTGGTTAGCAGAATGAGTACATCCCAGAGAAACATGTAAGAATTCATTCTATTTGTTTAAAATATTTAATTTGCGTATATAAATTATGCTTACTTTAATTTTTATTTTATTTCGTAGGTGGAGATAGTTACGTCTAAGGCAGAGGCGCTCACTCAAAACTCAGTCTCGAGCTCAGTCTGAACTTGGGGATGATGCCTCGTCTGTTAAGTTTGTGGTGGGACCAGAATAGTTCGATGAATTTCAGATCATGTCCAAGGCTTTAGGGACTAGATCTAGGTGGCAGAAAGGGTTGGGAGCACTCCCTCGGCTGAAAAGTATAGGAGGACAGAGAGCTGCTAGCACGGGACAAGTTGACGAGATCATCGCCACCTTGAAGCAGCAACTAGTCAAGAAGGATGCGGAGTACGCACGGCAGATCGACGAGACTCAGTGACAAATGGCTAAAAAGGAAGCAAAGAACTAACGCCGACTCGACGAGAATCAGCGACAACTCAATGAGCAAAACCGGATGCTTCAAATATTGATTGCAAAGCTCGGCATTGAGATGCTACCGCCTCTAGAATTGTAGATGTTTTTAATTTTATAATATGTTCTAATTTTAGATACAATTTGTATATTTTCTTTATTAAATAAAATTTGTGTTAATATATCTTCTTCCAAATTTTAATATATTAGTTAACCAAATCAATTATTAATTATTCGTTATTATTAATTAATTAGTAATTATAACAATCAATTAAATAAATTTTTTTTAACAAATTAATAAAATTTTTGTCGACGCAGACTTGCGTTGGTAAAAGATTATTTATATTCTACGAAAATATATTCACCGACAGGTTTTGTCATCAGTTAAGGTATTTTTATTTTTAAAAATATTTTCTATATATTTTCACCGACACATTTTGTCGTCGGAAAATATATTGTACATTTTAAAATTATTTTTTTAACAACTTTCATCGATGCATAAATGCGTCGGTAATTGTTTAACTTTTACTGGCGCGTTTATTCGTCAGTAAAAGTCAAGTAGATTTCGAATTTGGTTATATTTTCACCGACGGAAAACTTTTACCGACGTAAACTGTGCGTCGGTAAAACTCACTAATACGTCGACAAAGGTTATTTTTACTGACGAAATTAAATTTCCGTCGGAAAGTGACATTTAGCTACGATCTTATACTGACAATAGTGGCTCATGAGGAATTACATCAACAATTGTCAAATACCTTTTGCCGACGGTTTTTTGCTACTTTTTTCGACGAAAAAATGTGAAAAAAAAAATGTGTCGACGAAAGTCGTGTTTCTTGTAGTACTGTAAAAAGAATATCAACTTCCATATTTGAACTTCTCGCAATAAAAAGAAACGCTGGTCAAAGATTGTTACGCTTATAAACTTTGGTCAAAGAGAACAAAAATTTTAACCAAGTGACTTCTTAATGGCCGCAATATATTGCAACGATCTTTGTATGAATTACATATTCTCTGATTGAGCTAGCTACCTTAAACCTTGTGTTTCCTAGATCAGCAACATAGCATTGTATACGACGGGTAGTTACGAATGTTACTTTTTCGTGTACTAGCAACTCTTCTGAGCTCGTATAGTATGGGTGATTGGCATTTTCCCAGTCTGCTTTTATTTAGCTTCTAATTATTAATATTTACAAGTGGATATAAGAAGGAGCTTTAATCACGGTTAAAAATTTTGTAAATGTGACAATTTTTAAAAAACGGTTTATTGGAAAATCATTACCATAAATTTTGCAAATTACAAAATTTTGCCGATTAAGTTTTATATAATAGTATATGAAAATTCTTCTTTTTAAAATTTCTATTCTGTCATTGGTTCCAAGTTCATGTCATGACAGGTAGAGTCATTGATCCTACATAAAAATTTGGCCGTGTTGTCTAAATTTCAATGTGTAAAGGCGTAAAATACTACTCTTAACAAAAATTAATGGGTTAGAGGGTATTATGTCCAAGATCTTTTACCATAGTCTTTTAATTAATTTAACTTTTGAGCGATACATATTTTGTAATTTTTAGTATATAGAATTACAACGGCTACATAAAGTATTTATGGATCGATTTTTGTTTTCCTTATTACAATTTTTAGTACTATGTATAATAACGTCGGCGTATCTCCCCAGTCAATCATTTAGTCTTATGTGAATATCTCTCTTGGGTAACTTTATCTGAATCATATATTACAGCAGGAGAGATTTTTAAAAGTGAAATTAATTATTTGACCATAGAAAGAGGGAGGCAAACATGAGTGTAAATACACATATAGATATATTTTGTATAATTTCGGTTGTATATTGGTGTGTAATTTTTTTTACGGTGGAAAAATTTACCAAGGTCAAACAAAAGAACTGTCGTTTCAAACATATATATTGATTATAATGAAAGATAATTAGCGAATTATGTATAAGTTTAGATATTATGTGTCAGATATTATGTATTCATACTATAATTTCTTTGAAAGGAAAGTAATAATAAGGAAGGATTTCATTGGAAGTTTCTTAATAGCAATTGTCACAACCCAAACTCTGGACTAATGGCAGAAAGGGAATTTCACAAATGGAAATTCAAAAGTTTTTTAAGAAAAATTCATAAAAATAATTTAAAAAGAAAATTCCCACAGTTTTGTGATCACTATTAGACTTAGATTATTAAATAAAATTTATTTAAAACAAACTAAGCATTATTATCAGCAGTCTCACAATCCAATACACTAGTTATACAGATAGAGTCTATGAAATTGGATCCATTAATATTTAATATATGTCAAGATAATTAACAACATTATTAACATAGTTACCAATTTCCTGTATGGTAACTAACACCTCAATCCTCTGCTCCTGAGTTTCCAAAGTCACACCGAACACTGCCTGAGAGGGGAAATGTAAGGGATGAGCATTTAAATGCTCACTAGGAATTTAATTACCTTTTTTATTGATGTAATTTCTCAAATCTACATGGTTAGTTTCTTTAAATCCATATATAAATCAAATTTATAAATCTATTGGTATCCAGAATAGTCACATATTCAAAACCAAAATCAAAACTACATCATTGTACATATCATACATCAACAAGGATATAAATGAGCTCTCATTCTCCCATCACGGCCTTGTAATACCTCTATAGCAGGGGTACCCAGTATCCTGACACTGCCCGTAGGCGTATCAGACAAAGACCTGTGCAGGGGCCTAGGTCTCTCACCTAGCGCTGTAGCAACTCGCCAGCGATCTAAAATACCGCAATGCTACAATGGAACTCAAGTGTGTGATCCTATGGTATGTACAATATGTCACAGTTTACGCCTAACATGCATCCAATAATCATATCATGCTTTAAAAATCCAACTTGGCATTATTCTGGAATTTATTGTAACATGGGCAGCACACCGCTGTTTTACTCCAAAACTAGTATGTAAAAATGTATAAAATAATTTACGCAATCCAATTCCAGTATAACTCAACAATTAGTAATACTTTCTTTAACCATCATAAAATCACGATTTTTCATAAATAAATTTTAATGCAAATAAAATCTAAAATAAATATAAAAATTAGATAATCGAACCCCTACCTTGATATGGTAGTAATACCAGGTCAATGACGCTCGAAAAATCCCCGGCTAGTCACTCAAGTGCTTAAACGATAATTTCTGGTTCCTAGTAAGTCCACTAGAAAAAGTGAGTTTTCTACCAAAGCTTCAAATATAGAAATGGAGGTCACCACTAGATTCAAAGCACCGAAAAATGCTAGGTCAGATATATACTTTGTCAAAATCGGATCCCAGTGCGGGACCGTCCCATAGCACGCAAAACAGTGTAATTTGTGCTATGAAATTTTAATTTTTGTTCCAAATTCAAAATCAGAATTCAATTTCGAGGTCCCTAGCATTAATTAAGCCAAAACTTCCGAGAATTACATAAATACCACCTTTTGAAAATAATTAGAAAAATATCATTTTTTCTAATTACTCTTTACCACACTTACCGTTACCCTTTTTACTTTTACTAATTGTAATTATTCATAATTTTTAACCGTCTTTCACTCCAGGTATTTACCTCGAGTAAATAAATCATTTAATCAAAATAATTACGTGAATATCACTTTTTACATAGTTGGTAAAAACGGTAAAAATGGTAAAAACTTACTGGAGATGAATTTTAATATGAAACAACTTGAAGTTGATCGGCGACAGCAAGATGGAGCTTCACATGTCGGAGGTGTCGAAAAAGGAGGTCGGACGGCACTCCGGTGACCGGAAAGCCTCACCGGAGGCGGAATCTTTGCGGGGCCGTTACGGCTTCGTCCGACGTTGAAATGAGGCGAGACTGATGGCATTGGATTCGTCTTCGAAAGTCTTCGATGCAAGCTAGTATGTCAACCGAGGCGGCTGGCAGTGCGGTAGCTGTAGGCTGCGACAGATCCGACATTTTCTCTCTCTTCCTCTCTCCCTCAAGCCCCCATTTGCTAGAAATTTGAACTTTTGAAGGGCTTTTAAGAAAAAACTGGGCACTGTTGTAAAATATTATAATATTCCAGATTTTTTATTATTTTAATCAAAAATTCAATATTTACAACTTTGCCACTACTCTTAAAGTATCCAATTTGCTCTTGTGACTTCACAGATATTACATCCTCCTATCCTTAAAGGAATTTTGTCTCGAAATTCGAGTACAACACAAGGATCAAAGTAGAACTTCTAGCTGAAAATTAAATAAATGAGGATACTTCTCATACATCTCTGTTTTAAGCTCCTAAGTGGCTTCGTCTTCTTTGTGATGTTGCCAGAGAACCTTGACAAGCGGTATTTCTCTGTTTCGAAGCACTTTGAGTTCTCATCCCAATATTCGAACTGGTTGCTCCTCATATGTTACATCTTCTTATAATGGCACTTCCACATGTTGAATGACATGCAATGGGTCAGGCACATACTTTCTGAGCATCGAGACATGAAAAGCATTGTGCACTCGACCCAACTATAACCCAAACTGCGTCATTCTTTCTCCGAGTCATTGGTAAGCCCATCACAAAGTCCATTGTTTTCTTATCCCATTTCCACTCCGGTATGGGTAAAGGTTGTAGTAGTCCTGCAGGCCTCTGGTGTTCGGCCTTGACTTGTTGATAAGTCATGCACTTAGCTACAGATGTAGCTATGTCACGCCTCATACCTTTCCACCAATACTGTCTTTTTAGATCATAGTACGCTTTTGTGATACTAGGATGTACCGCAAATTTAGACTTATGAGCCTCAGTGAGAATAGCCTCCCTAAGGTCAGGATTGTTAGCTACCACTAACTTTCCTCAGAAAAGTATAAATCTTTCTCTATTTATACTCCAACCTTTCAGATATTCACCATTATTGAGTTGATTCCAAATCGCTCTCAACTCTTGATCTTGCAACTGATTTTTTTGCATAGTCTGGAGAAGTGCAGGTGTGGCAACAACATTACTGAGATAAGTAACTTTGTCAATCTCAAAATACTGTAAATCGTAATCCCCAATTGTCTCTATGTTGTTCCAATCTTGAAAAATAAGTGCAGCTAACATACCATGAGGTTTTCTACTCAAGGCATCAGCTACAACATTAGCCTTGCCGGGATGGTATTATAGTTCAAAGTCATAATCTTCCATATACTCTACCCATCTTCTTTGTCTCAAGTTCAAGTCCCATTGAGTAAACAGATACTTCAGACTCTTATGATCAGAGAATACGTCAAATTTCACACCATACAAATAATATCTCCAAATCTTGAGGACAAAAATTACTGCTACAAGTTCTAGGTCATGAGTAGGATAATTTTTCTCGTATGGCTTTAACTGAAGAGAAGCATAAGCCACTACCCTTCCATTTTTTCTCAAGACACATCCCAATCCAGAACTGGAAGTATCAGTGTATACAACATAAGGTTCATTACTGTTAGGAATAGTAAGAACAGGTACAGTAGTCAATCTCTTCTTCAATTCCATGAAAGCCTCTTCATAATCATCATTCCATATACTCTTGACATCTTTTCTAGATAATTTGGTCAAAGGCAAGGCAATTCTTAAGAAATTCTCCACAAAACGACGATAGTAGCCCACTAAACTAAGGAAACTTCTAATCTTAGTTACATTCTTCGGTCTTTCCCACTTAAGTACAGATTCTATTTTAGTTGGATCAACTCAAATACCCTCTTGAGAAATCACGTGCCCTAAGAATTTCACTTCTGTCATCCAAAAGTTACACTTAGATCTCTTGGTATACAATTGATGATCTCTCAAAATTTGAAGTACAAACCTTAAATGTTCAGTATGCTCCTCTCGAGTCTTTGAGTATATCAAGATATCGTCAATAAAGACAACCACAAACTGATCCAGATAAGGTCTCAAAATCCTATTCATGAGATTTACAAATCTGCAAGAACATTAGTCAGACCAAATGGCATAACCAAGAACTCAAAATGACCATAACGAGTCCTGAATCCAGTTTTTGGCATGTCTTCTTCCCAAATCTTCAACTGGTGATAACCTAATCTAAGATCAATTTTGGAAAAGAATTTAGATCTACCTAGTTGATCGAACAACTCATCAATCCTAAGCAGATGATACTTGTTCTTTATAGTAAGCCGATTCAGTCGTCTATAGTCAACACAGAGTCTGAGCGTACCATCAGCTTTCTTGGCAAACAACATAGGAGCACCCTATAGAGAAGTACTGTTCCTGATGAATCCCTTTGACAAAAGATCATCCAGCTGATTTCTCAACTCAGTCAATTCTACTGGAGCCATGCGATAGGCTGGAATAGAAACTGGCTGTGCTTCAGGAATCAAAACAATACAGAACTTGATCTCCCTATCATGTGGTAGCCCTGGCAAATCCTCTGGAAAAACATCTGGAAATTTGCTAACCATTAATGGCAAACAAATTCCCGTAGCACTCAAGTTTCTTCCTTCCACCCATGCATGCTTTTAAAATTGAACTTGGTTTAAAGGGATTCAGACAAGCTTGATAAACAACAAGACATCGATCCTCAAGCAAAAAAGTAACCCGTTTTTTGAAACAATTAACAGTGGCTCGATATTTGGATAACTAATCCATACCGAGAATGACATCAAATTGTTGCAAAGGCAACACAATCAAATCAGCCAATAAATCTTTATCATCAATCATAATCAGACAATTTCGACACACAGTGGAGACATCAACTGCTCCACCCATTGGTGTGCCCAATGTCAAAACAGGTTCCAGCACAGATTATTTCAATCCCAATAATTGAGCAAAAATTAAGGATATAAAAGAATGTGTAGCACTAGTATAAAATAAAACATGAGCCCAGGAGTGAGAGATGAGAATCATACCATTTATAACACCCTTGTCGGTTTGATCTCGACCATCTTCCATTCCAGTGATAGCAAATACTTGACCAGAAACTTTCTCTTTCCCTTTGTTACCTCTTCCTTGGCCAGGTCGATTGCTACTAGCTCCTGGACCAGTGCTAGTATATCCGCGTCCTCTTCGATTACCAGAAACTTGCGGAGTCTTGAAATTCTGGGTAAAGCCTGAACCATGTGGCCTATACTGATGTTGGTACTAGGAATCAAAAGACTATTGGAAATTAGAATAGTTAAACCCCTGTGTTTGGTTCTGGGCTGGCCTCATCTGGTTTCCCTGGAATGGTACAAATGCACTCTGGCTCCCTTATGGCCTACTTTGAGATGAAGTTGGCTTCTGCTGACAGAAAGGATAGGACTTCTTATGATGGCCCTGCTTGCCACAATGAAAACAACTATATGGTCCAAATCATGCTCTTCCAGAAAAACCATGACTCTGAAAACTCTGTGATTGTAACTGCCTTTGGCTTCTCCTATTATCCTTTCTATCATTACCTTTGCTCCTTGACTGTTCCCTCAAAGTTGATTTATCATCAAGAAAGGTTTCTGCTTTCTGTGCCGCAGTAACAAGATCAACTAGATTATCAAAATGCTGAGTCACAATCTTCTCTAAAATAGCTGGCCTTAGAGCTTCCATAAATTTAACAATCTAAAGAGTAAGGTCAGTTCTAAGTGCATAGGCATACTGTGCCAACTCAATGAACCAGATATAATACTCATTCACAGTCAAATCACCCTGTCTGAGTTGTTCACTCTGTAATCATAGCAGACCTATGACTAGCATTGGCATACTAGTCTCTGAACAACCCTTCAAAGACATCCCAAGTCATACCGGTCTCCTATCGTGACAACTTGATAGTTTCCCACCAGTTAACAGCACCATCAAATAGCTTATAAATATCAAAAACCACTCGGAACTCAACAGATGTTCCAATGGTCATAAAGATCTTTTTAATTTCTCTAAGCCATCTTTCAGCTGCAGTGGGGTCCGGTTTACCATCGAAAGTTGGCGGACTTAGCTTGACGAAATCCTTGAAAAAGCTGGCCTGACGAGCCTCAGGAACTCTTTGAGCCCTTAATCCCGGTATTTCTCATATAACATCATAAAAATCCGCTAATGGTTCCAGAACTTTTCATTGTGGAGGAGGAGTATCAATTCTTGGCTCTTGCCTCGGTACTCTTCTTCTCGGAGGCATTTTGCTGGTCTGTATACATATGCCAAAGTGACAGTGAGACAATGATGTTGAATTTCAAAATATATTTGATTTTTTTTTATAATTATAATATAATCTAACGATGTCACATCCAAGGCAGACAAACATCTGCTCTGATACCAAAATTTTCTGTCACGACCCAAACCTCGGGCTACTGGCAGAAAGGGAATTTCACAAGTGGAAATTCAAAAGTTTTTTTAAAAAATTTCATAAAAATAATTTAAAAAGAAAATTTCCACAGTTTTGTGATCACCATTAGACTTAGATTGTTAAATGAAATTTATTTAAAATAAATCTAGCATCATTATCAGTAGTCTCACAATCCAACACACTAGTTATATAAACAGAGTCCATGAAACAGGGCCCATTAATATTTAATATAACAATGTTATTTACATAGTTACCAATTTCCTGTACTGTAACCAACTCCTCAATCCTCTGCTCCCGAGTTTCCAAAGTCACACTGAGCACTGCCTAAGAGGGGAAATATAAGGGATGAGCATTCAAATACTTAGTAGGAATTTAATTACCTTTTTTATTGATGCAATTTCTCAAATCTACATGGTTAGTTCCTTTAAATCCATGTATAAATCAAATTTATAAATTTATTGGTATCCAGAATAGTCACATATTCAAAACCAAAATCAAAACTACTTAATTGTACATATCATACATCAACAAGGATATAAGTGAACTCCCATCCTCCCATCATGTCCTTGTAATACCTCTATAGCAGGGGTACCCAGCATCCTGACACTGCCTGTTGGCATATTAGATAAAAACCTACGCAGGGGCCTAGGTCTCTCACCTAGTACTTCAGTAACTAGTCAGCGATCTAAAAATACTGTAATGCTATAATGGAACCCAAGTGTGTGATCTTATGGTATGTACAACATGTCACAGTTTGCGGCTACTATGCATCCAATAATCAAATCATGTTTTAAAAATCCAACTTGGCATTATTCTAGGATTTATTGTAACATGGGCAACACATCACTGTTTTACCCAAAACCTAGTATGTAAATATATAAAAAATAATTTACTCAATCTAATCCCAATATAACCCAACAATCAGTAATACTTTCTTTAACCACCATAAAATTAAGATTTTTTATAAATAAATTTTAATGCAAATAAAATCCAAAACAAATATAAAAATTAAGTAATCGAACCCCTACTTTAATATGGTAGTAATACCAGGTCAATGACGCTCGAAAAATCCTTGGCTAGTCACTCAGGTGCTTAAACAACAATTTCTGCTTCCTAGTATGTCCACTAGAAAAAGTGAGTTTTCTACCAAAACTTCAAATATAGAAATGGAGGTCACCATCGGATTCAGAGCACCCAAAAAAGCTAGATCAGATATATACTGTGTCAAAATCAAGTCCCAATGCAGGGCAGGCCCATGGCACGCAAAACGGTGTAATTTGTGTCATGAAATTTTAATTTTCGTTCCACAACGAAATGTAATGATATTTTATATCAAAATTCATGTCTTGACCTCACTTAGTCTGAATTCGAAATAAGAACTCAGTTTTGAGCTCCCTAGCATTAATTAAGCCCAAAAATCCAAGAATTACATAAATACCAGCTTTTGAAAATAATTAGAAAAATGTCTTTTTTTTGTAATTACTATTTACCGCACATACTATTACCCTTTTACTTTTATCAACTGTAATTATTCATAATTTTTAACTCTCTTTCGCCCTAGGTATTTACCTCGAGTAAATAAATTATTTAATCAAAATAATTACGTGAATATCACTTTTTACATAGTTGGTAAAAACGGTAAAAATGGTAAAAACTTACCGGAGATGAATTTTAATGTAAAACCACTTGGAACGGCGATCTGGAGCTTCACTTGTCGGAGGTGTCGAAAATGGAGGTCGGACGACGCTCCGATGACTAGAAATCCTTGCTAGAGGCGGAATCTTTATGGGGCCGCTACGGCTTCGTCTGATGTCGAAACGAGGCGAGACCAGTGGCGTTGGATTCTTCTTCGAAAGTCCTTTCGAGTGGGCTGGCATGTCGGCTGAGGGGGGTGGCGATGCGGCAGATCCGGCATTTTCTCTCTCTTCCTTTCTCCCTCAAGTTCCTATTTGCTGGAAATTTGAACTTCTGAAGGGTTTTTAAGAAAAAACTAGATACTGTTACAAAATATTATAATATTCCAGATTTTTTATTATTTTAATCGAAAATTCAATATTTATAACTTTGCAATTACTCTTAAAATGTTTAATTTGGCTTTGTAACTTCATAGATAATACAGCTGTTCTAAAAGATCTAAAAAGATTTCTTTTTTACCGCGAGATATAAAAATAAATAATGTGTTTGAAATTTAGGACTCCATAGAGAAGAGACTAAACACAACAAAACGTCCCTAGCTAGCTGGTCCAAAAGTTATTTAAAATAATTAATTGCGAGAAACGGTATAAATGACCAATGAAAACTTTAGTTTATATATCAGAAGCTCTTCTCTTTGGGAGTTGATGCTGAAACTCTCGAAAGCTTGAAACTAATCGCTGTAAATTTGTATCAATAATCAATTTCAAAGTTGTTTAAAAATTATGTAACTTGCATGGAAATAGTACTTCTAGTTTCTTCTATTACACGCTCAGGATTTGTATCCTATAAAACATTGCTTTGTTATTTGATCAAGGGGTGTGATATTATATACATAGAATGAATTGTCTGGGAAATAGTTGGTTTCTGTGGCTTCTTCCATCCATTGTAAGTTCCGTTTATTGTGTAGAAGTAAGCTCGATATTATATTTTATAGTTGTACACTCTGTGATATTAAGCAGATCTATATAATTTCACTTTGTGCGAAGTTTTTTCTTTTATGGCTTTTCGATATGTACCTTAAGTGAAATTATCATGATCGTATGTTTTATTTTTTTCTCTTTGTTCAGAAAAAAATAAAAAATAAAAGAAAAATAGAGAGAGACACATAGCAACATTTGTAAAAACCTGGAATTTTGGAGGGTAATTTAGACATTTTACCAATTTTTCGGATATAATATTGGGGGGATTAATTTACAAAAGTTTTGTACAGAAGGACTAAACTGTAATTTTTAGAGGACTAGATTGATAGAGATTGGAAATTTGGGGACTTATGTGCAATTTTTGAAAAATTGCACAGCCTTATTCAAAACAAGCCACGTGGCCTGTTCACTCATTTCTCTCTCTCTCTTCTCCCTCTTCCCTGCCGATCTCTTTCTCTCTCTCGGGTCTCTCTCCGCCGTTGATGCCAAACCGCCGCAGGAGGCACCGCTGCCGTCGTCCGCCTACGCAACTAACCAGCGGAGCTTCCCCGTGCGACGTCGAAGCCGTGCCATCCGTCCTCGGTCACCGCCATCGCCTACAATGCCAGAAAATCTCCAAGAGGTCGATTCAGATTTTTCGCCACCATTCGACCCCCAACCAGTTCCGTTGGATTTGTCTCGTCGCAAAGATCATCAAGATACATATATTTCAACCCTATTTTGCTCGGATTGAAAGTTGCCATTTTTGGGTATTTCGAGTTTATAGTTGTTGTTTTTTATCCGTTTGTTGGATTGTATTTTTGAGTTCATTTTTGGATTGTACTCGGAAAATGGGGAAGTTTGATATATATATTGGCTATGTTTGGTGACCGGCATGGAAATCGAAATCGGATGTCTAAGATTTACCTCGATTTGCGTGCCACCGGCCCGGTGTGGGCCCAGATCCGAATTGGACAAGTTATATATCTAACCTAGCTATTTTGGGTATTAAGAATTCAGTGAAGAGGTCCATTTGTGGAATTGAAGCTCCGGTGAGAAGTTGGTTTTTCGCAAGTGGATGATCGAGGGCTTGGAATTAGTTCCCGACCCTTCGGACGAGCGTCAACGACACCTTGAGGATTCAATAATGTGGTATCGCTATTCGAGTAAGGTAGGGATTCAATTACCTATGTTTTATATCATTTTCGAATCAAACTTACTTTCAGCAACATATGACAACAAATGTGATTTCTAGACTATTTAAATATCTGTGATGGGAATTGATTGTATCAGATGTATACTATATTACTCTGAGAATTTTCTGAGTGTAGGTTATTTTGAGTATATTAAAAATTGGGTCGTTATACTGCCTATTTTTCTATAAAACTTAGTATGCTAATTTTATTGAAAAACTCAAGCATAGTTATTTTCACACTTCAGTTCTATATTGCACGTATCATAGGATCATACATGAGCACCGTGTTAGCATCGTGGGTTTATAGTATGGTGCTGCGTGCCCCACTGTTGGTGTAGAGTTTGCAAACCCGCACGGAGTTTTGTTACTTCTGATTACCTCCCCATTTGGCAGGTGTAGGCAATTCAGTTCCTCCTCCAGGTTTGGTAGGCGACACATGGGTGTCCCCTCCAGATATAGGCTTAGGTGACAGGCAGGCTATTAGGCATACTTAGTGCCATCATCCTGGGTTTCCACATATGAGAAGATGTGAGTTCATGGATATGAGTTGATTTATGTCATGTGCATATGAATTGAATGGTTTTGATTACACTGCTTTATATATATATATATAGATTTCCGCTTTGGATTATATATATATGTATGTTTTCGACTAAACTAACTATGCAGAAATTCTCCATCACTAAAATATTTTCGACCGTGTAATTGCGTTTCCTACTGGTTATTTTATGCTCACCCCCCTATCTTCTTCCTCAGGTGGTGTCTAGTGCGATCTTGGTGATCAAGAGGAGTAAGAGGCATCTTGACTGTTAGAATTATTTGGGTTTTGTATTAGTATTGAACCAAGATTACTACTTTCTATTTTGTCTGAGAACTTATGTATGTCATTCTAAGATTTGAGTTTCATTGTGGATGATGATGATGCTTGGACTTATATTTGATTTTCCGTTTTTAAATAATTATTCGATTTATATTTAATGGTGTATACGAACTGTGGAACTGGTTCACGGGATGGAATTCCGATTATTTTATTTAAATTGATTGTTTTATAAAAAGTAGAACTTTTAACACTTTTCAAATAAATCAAGGAATTTCCCATCTTTGTGAAATTTTCTTTCTACCACTGGCCCGAATTTTGGGTCGTGACAACATTAACTACCTATTTGGTTTTTCCCATTACGAGTGTGCTGTGCTGCCTTATTCCCATTAAGAGGACAGAACGACCAGTCCCAATTCGGCAGTGTAAGCCACTCAACAACGAAGTAACATCGCTGCGAGCAATGACCTGATCAAAAGAAACTCGTAAGAAGAGTTTACCATCAAAACCGCCTTAATCGAACATTTTCTAAATTAATCGAATCATTTGCAGTCATATTGACAGTGAACCCGTAGCCAAAATCAACCTTTCAGACATAATTATCTTCCACCATATACGACTTATAAAAACCCTGCAACTTTCTTGGATGCGTGGCACACATGCAGGACCACTCCATGATCAATATTCCTCCTCGCAATCATTTTTCTGCTTTTAGGATTCGCAATTGCTGTTAGCAAATACCATTGTTTGTACTTTTTTCTTGAAAAAAATAATTTTATGTATGATCGAAAGAATAATCAATGATAAATGTTATAGAGAAGGAATTTGAAATGAATATGTCACGACCCAAAACCCGGGCTAGTGGCAGAAGGGGAATTCCACAAAGGTAGGAAATTCCTTAATTTATTTGAAAATTGTCAAAAGTTCTAGTTTTTATAAAACAGTCCATTTAAATAAAATATTCAGAATTCTATCCCGTGAACCACTCCCACAGTTCGTATACACCACCA
>JXTB01000531.1:31922-58842 GCA_002914805.1 Parasponia andersonii | reverse complement strand
GGGTACGCTTCAATAAACCCAAACTTATATTCAACTATCATAGCATTTCCTTTGTTAAAGTATGTTGAAGTATAATAACATTGTAAAGTAAGCATGCATCATTTTTTTTATAGTATAGGAAAAGTATCTTTATAAGCATATATTATACATAGATCATACAATAATAATATAAAGGCAAGTTAATACATGAAATTTATTCAAACATATCATAGTGTAAACATGAAGCATTTTCAATCATCCATGCTATAGGTGAAATTGTACTTACTTCGTAATATGACTATTCTAGTTCCACTCGTCAATTACGTACGTCTAGATTGAAGTTTGCCCTGACGTATACATACTTTATTTGTTAGAGAAATTTAAAGTGGTCTTATACTATCAGTTACGTACGTCTTGATTAATTTCTTTATTCATAATTAAGGGTCATAATATGATAACTGAGTCAACTACTCTAAGGGCTATACAAATTTAAAATCTAAAATTATACTTAGGCTAAAATATTATTTGGTATTGATCGCGCTCTTTAGGCCTATCTCTAAACTTAGGCAAAATACAATTAGAGGCATACATTATTTATTTCCTCTAATTGATTTCATGTCTTAAATTTAAGTAAATCTTTTCTTATCCCAATATTTTAAGTTTTATAATTTACCTTTTTTGCCCATAATCTTAAGATTTCTAACATTTATGCCTTCTAATGGTAAATATCGAGTTATGTCTTATTACTATTTTTTTTTTGTTAAAGATTCTTCCTTTATTTACTTTTACACTTTAAAATAGTCTTAAAACTGCCTAAAATAACTTTCTCATATATTTGACCTATATTTTATCAAAATTACACTTTTGACCCAAATACTCAAAAAAATTTCATTTTAGTCCTTCCAACTTTTGAGCAAAGATTTTTAATTTTTGAAAAGTATTTCTAATGGATAAAAATCTGTTCTTAAGGATCTAAGTCTAAATTAATAAGCTTGGTTCATTTTCATGCATATTTTATTTTAGGGTCTTATACTTTAAAATCTTCCACTTTTTGTATTTAGTCATTTTGATTCTTACTATTATTATTATTATTTAGCATTTATTATTATGAAGTATTCATTTTTAGAGGCTTAAGAAATCAATAAGTCTAAACGTAATACAAATTACATAATATCTAAAATAGGTCAAATATGTTATTACCTATTTATTCTTTTATATAATCACATAACAAGCAAGGTGAGGGAAAAATTACCTTCCAAGATTGAATCTTCTTTCTTACGTCTCCACCACAAAAATAAATACTATCTACTCTTGATTATAATTCTTAGTTTCTAGAGTCGATGGGTAAAATATTATAGCTCTTGTGGATTTGGAAGAAAGTGAGGTAGAAAGAGTTTTTTTTTTTTTTTTTTTGAGAAGGAATAATTGGAAATATGAAGATAGTTTTGGCTAAGTAATTTGAAAGGTTAAGTATGGATTTGAATTGCCAAATGAATGATATATTTATAGGCTATCCATGGAAGGTATCTAATAATACATACTTTCACATTCCATTAAATAATTCAAGCATCATTATTATCAATTTGTCAATATATCTTCATTTTTTATTCCATTACCTTATCTTTTACTTTATTCTTTTTACTCATCCACTACTTTTGTCTCTAATCTTTCTTCTTTTTCAATTATTTGGAATCTAATACTACTAGCTGCCAAAGAAAGTCTCCACTATATTAATCTTTTTTATACCTTTTGAATTATTTTGGAGATAAAAGTTACTAATTAGTTTTATCTATGTCTTCCACTTTGAATTATGGACACTAATTTATAAAGAATATTTCCATTATGGTTTTCCTTTTTTTTCCTACCTTTTAAATTACCCATTAACTTTATCATTTTCTTTTTCTATTCTACTCATTTAAAGTTATTACCTTCCTAAGGTAAAACTTTACTACTCTTCATCTTTTTCTATAACTTATTTTCCACTCTTAGATTAATTTGTCTACTTAATTCTTTTTATACTTAAATCCTAACCATTCAAATTATGGCATGGTACTATTTTGGTGCAACCATTAACTTTAGGTTATAAAATGTAACAATATTTTTTTTTTAATGTGACATAAACATGTCACATTTTTAATTAGGTTATATTGATGTACATAATATAATTATTGTAGAATCAATTTATTATTAAGGAAAATTAACTTAGAATTTCTAAATTAAAACAAGAATTAACTACGATTTTCTTACGTAATAAAATTTAACATTAAAATAATATTATACACATAATTTCAAGTATTTGCGAATGTAAACTTATTAAAATTTGACACTAAGTTTATAATAATTCTACTAATATTGCAAGTTTAAGGATTCCTAGGGGGTTATAACTACGTTGATCACTAGTAACATCCAATGTCTCCTATAAAATAATATAAATAAATACACATGTATAGTACAATTATCCCAATAATTATCAAAAATATTAAAAAGAAAAGAATTACCCCGTGCTATATGGTGCTACTAACAATGTGCCATTCATATCCAGATTCAAGCAATTTGTGATTGCTCTTGCATGATTCTCATCGTTGCTATCTCCAACAATCGATATAAAAAAAGGTTCAATGAAAGCTATGATATGCGCACACTTATATTCTATAAGCTTGTCATATAATATCCTTAAATAACACAGAACATATTTAATACAAATCATTAAGATTTGAAAGAAAGAAATAACAAGAGTAAAGATATGAAAACTTAGTTAATGTAAAATATGATGCACGAAGAACTAATCCCGATTAAGTTGGTTACATGCGATATGTCCTCTTTAGCCAAATATGAGAATTGCCTAGGAAGGAATTCCACACATCTCATTGTCAAAAGTGATATGAATTGAGAAGTCATTAGCTTTTTTTATCACATATTTATACCAACTCCTTAAGCTTCCTGGAACATTAGGAGGAATATCAATCTTGGATCGTGAAGAGGACCTGGTCGGTCTTGTGCTAGACTAGGATGAATGTCTGTACTCTTCATGTTATGGTTGAGTAATAAGTGGCTCTAGTTCATTTTGTGATTGTTTCTTTTTCCCTTTGTCTTTTCATAATGGTAATTAAGATCAAAACATTTACTTAAATTTTAATTGCCAAAGTAATGAGTGTTAGACTTTATACCTCAGATTTGCCTACATTGAGTACCAATTCTTTAGGCTATAGGATAATTGATCCCACAGTTTCCACCACTGTATCCATTATATTGGCAACTGGAATAGGCAACGAAGCTTTAGGGATGTGTGCTTTGACAACAGATACTCGGTAATTTTTCTCACCTAATAGTATTCCATGAATCACAGGCCCTCATATTTGAATTATGTAACTCGATACAACAACATCTAGTTCTAGATGAACCAACTTACATCAAATATCTTGAAATATAAACCAAGGATGTGAATTTCTTAATATGTATAAAATTGACAAATATGCAAAAGTTATGAAACTAAGATAGTATCTCTGAAGTTTCTACTTCTGGAATTGGAGCACCAAGGGCCATGGCATGAATTTGAATTTCTAGTGGCTAAGGAATATACATATCTAGTGGCTGAGGCGGTGGCTAGGGAAAGTATGGCTCAGATGGTTGCTGTGGAAAATGTGACTCAGGCGCATGCTTGGGAAAGTATGACCCAGTGGCTATAGAGCTAACTCTTGAGAGGTGGTACCGAATAACATAGCCTCTAATTCTTGAAAATGTCTTTCTTGATTAACATATTTACTTTGCATATTTTGAAACTGCATCTTCTATTGATTTTCCTTCTCTCATTGGAAAGTGAATTGTTGTTCTAACAATGCTCTTAGCCCTCCCTGAGGTCTGTGGAATATATGCAATTGAGTTACATAGGCCCCTATAGAACGTACATGACTAGAGTACTCAGGTGTCCCTAATACCTGAGTTAATATGTCATATAAGCCGATTTCCTGAATCTCTCCACGGAACCTCGTATTATACAACTCATCCAAAATAAGATACTAAATTTTTTAAATATAGAAACAAACATATAGAATAAGATTTTAAACAAAAGTAAGAAGAACTTACAATTCGTTCTCCCATCGCTTGAGCTGCGGGATTAAGATATCCTACTTTACAGTCCTGACATGTAGCTTTCCATAATTCCGCCCATTCTATTTTATCAGTTGCACGTGTTTTCTTAAGTGCTTCTGCAATGGTTGCAATCTTTTTTATAGATGTGCGATGAACATATTCATTATATTTTGCTCTTCTCTGTTGTTGGAGTACCCGTTTTGCTTGTACACACAATATCAAATATTAGTATCAAACTAAAATAGAAAAGTTCTGAAAGTACTCCGTATATAACTTATCATATCATACGTAGAAGATAGTCGATCTACAACAAATGTAACCCAATTTTTTAAGGGTAGGTGAGTCAAAGCCGTAGGATTCTCCTCCCTATATTTAGCATCTTCCTTATACTTGTATATTATAACAGAGGTTAAGTAGTTTTAAAATTGATGCAATATTTTTCCACAAATTTCATTGCAAAGGATCTATATTCCTTTGCTATGATATATGTACATTGTCAATGATTCAAATCAATAGTTAAAATACCACAAAACACTTATCGTATAGAATTCAAGACTAATTATGCATATTATCTCTTACAATAATACAGTCTCAAATTTTTCCTCTGAGATCACTTTCTACCTTGTGCGATGTGACAATAGTGATCAGAACCATAGTACGAGCTAAGACACCTAAATAAATCTCTAACTTGGTGGCAACATCCCCGGTTGGTTGGCCAAGGGCATTACATTTTACCATAAGTTGATTCTCTTTGGATCTCCTTTTGATAATTTGTTTACACAATGTTGCCCCTCTTCGCACCTTTTTTCCATATATATATCCATATCTTCATCCTCTTTATTTTCTTCATCATAGACATCAACTTCATTATTTCTTCTTACCATTAATCTGAAAATAATATACAATAGTTAGAAATGATAAGTAAGATATATATAATAAAATTAATACTCACACTTATCTATTGCATAAAATTGATACTCACAATTATATCATCAAATATTTATCCAAATACCATCGACGTCATTATGAATATATGACCCTGATGTTGAAGCAACGATATCTACTATATCTGTGTCTCCAAACTCTATACCCATAGTTTCGAGGTCAGTGAATGAGTCATCATCAATAGTGATATGTCATGGTTCATGTGTAAGAACAATAGAGCACCTTTTTTGGTAATGGATCATCAACATAAAACACTTGTCTTACTTGAGTTGCCATACCACTATTTTGATATAATGGATCATCTCAAATTGCATGGTTTTAGCTATAATGCTAACACCACTATTTTGATTAACTCTTATATCATCATGTGAGCTAGTGTTAAAACGATGACCATTTACGATGAAAGATTCGTGTAAAATAGGAATATTTGTTGGACCTCGAGCAAGCCATTTCAATTGTTATGGGATTTTATAACCTCACTTGCTTAGTTCGATGTCCACCAAATTAATAATTATCCATATATTCAGAATACTAGAATTCAGTATCAAAAAAATATTAGTTAGTATTATAAATTATTTTTCTTTATAACCAAAGTGTAAAGGTTTTGTGGTGTTCATCTTGTATCCACTTCTCTCTTTGTATTGGATTCTCACTTTTCAACCATTGTATATGCTCTCTAATAGAACAAAAATATTATGAAGTGTAATGAAATTTTACTTTCAACTAAATTAAAATTGATAAGTTTCGTTATACTTACTGAATATATTGTTGGACTTCTGATGAATTTTCAAGAACATTCCTATGTGCTAGTTGTAAATATTTATCCTCTATATGTATAGGTTTGCCATTACCTCTACCTCTACTTTCACTATCTTGAGAGTAACAAGCCTTTAGAACACCAATTGGCTATGCATTAGCAATGTATTCTGAATAAAATTCGACAGTTTCTTCGGCTATATAACACTCCATAATGCATGCTTCTAGAATGTATCGATTTCTCATATACCCTTTTAGTATTTTCATTACTCTTTCAAACGGATAAATTCATCTCATATAAACTGGGCCACCTAATTTAACTTCTCTAACTAAATATACTATTAAATGCATCATTATATCAAATAAGGAAGGAGTAAAGTATTGCTCTAACAAACATAGGACAATGATGATTTCTTCTTGTAAAGCATCTAACTTTGAAGTATCTACTGTTTTCTTGCAGATTGTATTGAAGAAGAAATACAATCTCGTAATAGCCTATCTTACATGGTTTTTGTGAAATTGAATGAATCGCAATTAGAAGTAATTATTGCATCAGTGCGTGACAATCATGTGACTTGAGTCCAATTAGTCTTAAGTCTTTCCTTGATACCAAATTATGAATATTTGACGATTATACTTCTAGTATCCTCACGTTTGCCAAGCTCTCACATATTTTATATCTCTTTTCCTTATTCAAATTGAAATAAGCTGAAGGTAGATATGCCCATTTATCACTCATTGTCAGAGCTAACTCGTTTCTCAATCCCATTTCTTAAAGATCGAGACGAGACAAAGTCCTATCTTTTGTTTTTCTACAGATATTAAGAAGAGTCTCGATAATACTGTCACAAATATTTTTCTCTATATACATCACATCCAAATTATATCTCAACAACAAAATTTTCCAATACTCTAATTAAAAAAATCAAAATTTTTTTCTAACATTCATATTTCTTTTTCTCTTTCACCTTTTTTATTTTTGTCCTCTTCTTTTTCCCTTTTTTCCTTTATTTGTCTATTTTTTCCTCATCAGGATTTTGCTTTTCGTACTAAATATTAAGTTCATGAATTTTCTCATAAATTACTTCACCACTCGATGGTTCTGAGGCAACACTAAATTCTTTTTTACCATTAAACGCCTTTGTGTATTTTTGAAAAGAGTGACTTAAAGGTAGAAATCGTTGATGATCCATATATACTTTTTTCCTCCCATTTCTTAATCTTATGACAGAGGTATTCTCACTATAAATAGGATAAGTTTCCATAATGCCCAGACAAGTGCAACTCAAAGTGTAAAGTTCTCTTTTCTAAAGGAAGCATAGCATTCGACCCCATCCCATAAAGTTATCAAATCATCACTAAGGGTGCCAAATAGACATTAATATTTTTGCCGGACTGTTATCTCTTGATATTAGTAATGTCAACATTGTAAATCTCCTTTTCATGCATAACCTAGGAGGAATATTCTAAATAGCAAGAATGATCGATCAATAACTATAATTAGAATTTAGTGAACAATGAGGGTTAATGCTATCCGCCGAAAGATCAAGACAAAGATTTCTAGCATCTTCTCTAATTTTTGACCAAATTTCATCCACCTTCTTCCAAGATGGTGAATCAGCCGAATACTGAAACTTGTCATCTTTTATTCTTCTTTTCTCATGCCATATTAATCGTTTCAAATGATTAGGATTCTAGAATAAACATTTAGAATGATGGAGGAATATACTAAAAGATTTTAGCCAGTATTCTAGCCTTCATTCTTTACAATTCTTTTTGTTTTTCCATCTTGATTGTTAGCATTTAGGACAAGCTATAGCTTCAGCATACTCTTTTCGGTATAAGATGCAATCATCTAGACATATATGTATCTTAACATACTCCATGCCTAAGGCATGCAATGATTTTTTGGCATCATATGTAAAGGAAGGAATGTTATTATAGTCTAGAAGGATTTCTCCAAGAAATTCAAGTAAATGAGATAAATTAGAGTTACTCCAATCATTCCAAGCTTTGAAATTGAAAATTCTAACTAAGAATGACAAATTTGTGACTTTTGAATTAGGAAAAAGAGGGCTTTCGGCATCTTCTAACAATTTTACGAATTCTTTTGGACGATCAACAAATGTTCTTCGGCATCATTAACCATATCAACTAGGTGATCGTCTTCTAAATCCATAGAAACATCTTCTATACAAGCTCTTTTGTGAGAAACACATTTACTCTATGACTTTTCCCTATGCCATATCCATTTTGTATAGGATATATCCATCCCATTCACACATAAATGTCCTCTTACGTCACCAAGTGCAATTTTTTCATATTATCATACTTTATACATGTAACACCCCCTAGTTTAACCATATTGTCATATACAGTCAAACTATGAAGTATTATTCTTTCTTAAACATTATCTTTTGTTTTGATAAAAAGGTGGGCACTTTTTTTTTTTTTTGAACTTTCTAGAACTTTTGGACAAAAGCAACTGCATGGCATTTCTTGTTAAAAGTTTCTTTACAAAATGTACACTCAAAAGAGGTTTTCACCAGTCGATTTTGCCATCAGCAGTAATATTTACATTACACCAAAATATCTCAAAACAAAAAAATGTCGCCGACAAGTCAAGCTCGTCTACATCTGTATGATCACGGTGACAAAAAGGCAAGCTAGGCAACCAGCTAGTCAACACCAAAATATGCCTCCTCATCTGCATCACAAGACTAAAATGAGCTAAAGCTCAGTAAGCAAAACTATGCATGCTTATGTATGCTTTAAAATCTCGTAAAGTTCTCATTGTACCCTTTTCTTTCTTAAACATTTTAGTTCATGTATTTTCCTTAAAACGTATTCATAATTGGGCCCCTTAGAGTATTGCTTGTCCCGTAAGTCGATAGGCCGTGATAACATTAGGCGAAACTCTGGCCAAGAGTAAAAATAAGGTGCGACCATCGTGTGAGGTTTTTGAAAACTCCTTCCCTCATCAAAAGGGCATCCCACACCACGCTAATCTTGTCCCGCTTCAACGAGACACATCATAACATCCGTAAATCCCGCTTCAACGGGAGAGTCTGCATCAACAGACTTACCTATCCAGCTCTGATAGACTAACAATTGTCATTAAAACTTATCTTATAAAATTGGTACAATGGTACTCATTTTCAAATACTCTTATAATTAAAGTCTCTATTTGCATGCAAAACATGCCATGCACCTGCCATTTCATAACTTTCAGGAATAAGTAAGTTTCACATAAATACATCTTCCATATAGTTCTTGTGATGCAGTTGTAAGTCTTTACTTACCTCGTGTCTTGAATAGAAACTGATAGTGGAAATGGTCAATATCCTCTAGAGATTGGTGTGCTAATTACCTGTCATAAATTACTATTATTCAAGGTGCACATTTTACAAAAGAATGCATCAAGATAATTGAACAAGACCGAAATCAGAACTTTAACCAATTGAAACTTAATCTTAAAATGACTCAGGAGTGTCTAAATCACTTAAAGTACTTAACAGCTAATAACTAGCATTGAAAAACTGTTCAAAAGTGATATAATACGAATGCTAGTTCATTAGCACAAAATGGTCCAAAATGGCACATCATTTTGTAAGAACAAGTCCATTTGCTCCTAAATGGTGCCATTTCATTTTAAAAATATTTGGACAGCACCTCCCCTATTTTAGGGACATTCCCACATGATTAAAATCATGTTTTTAACCCTGCCATAACAATTAACAATCCAATTCCCACATATACACATCAAAGAAACATCTAAGATAACATTAAAGCATATTTCAAATCTTTTTCGGTTTAGATAAGTTGAAAACGATTTATGCACTTGTCTATGGCTACAAACAGCAACAAAATCAATGAAATCTATAATGGAATCCATGACATATCCATTGCAAGTTGAGAAAATCAGATTAGAAGTATAGAAAGCTTAATACACCCACGGAAACACTTGAATACATAATTAGTAAATTTAGGGCTCTTGGTGTAACTTGTATTCTCTACTTAAATTCTATATTCCAACAATATATAAGGGTTTCTAGGACCATTAATAATCAAATAATTACTTTGGTTTAAGGGCTAAGATAAAAGAAATTAACTATAAGTTCAAAATCATACATAATGCTCACTTTGACTAGTTTGAGCTTTTGTTGGAGTTTTTGCCTTCTACCTCCACCAAACTGATTCTCTAGGTTTAGAATTAGATTTTTGGTCTTAAGATGACCTGAAGAAACCATTATTTAAGTGGGAACAAGTAGAGAATTGAAATTAAAGGACAAGACCTAGAAAGAAGAACTTAATAGAATTACCTTGACTAGTTTTTGTGTATCTTGCTTTCTAGGGCTCCAATTTGAGTTCTACCACTTGGAAACTCTTGGAAATGTTTGAGGGAAGTTGAGAGAAGTCAGAAAAAGCATTAGAGAGTTTTAGGTCGTGGCTGGAGAGAAAGGGAAAGCAAATGACCAGATTTGGTCAAAAATCAATACTTAAAGGCTAAGAAAAGGTATAACTTAAATTCTAAGGGGTATTTTGGGTATTTTACACACTACTTTCCATGTGTTCAGCTCTAAAACATCCTTACCATAATCACCATGTTGTTGGTCACTCCTATACACCCAAGTGTAGCCAAAGTTGGTAAATCCTACCTTAGAAAGTGAAAACTAGTCATACTTTGACTTATGATCCTATATGGCCAATCTTATTGTAATTTGGTGGAATCTAGCCCCTTAACCAATCATTAAACATAAAAATAAAGTCAATTAGACTCCAATTAACAATGCAAACATAGTATTAGCACTCAATTATAAGAATGCATAAAAACAACATTACGCGATTAAGCCTAATACAAGCTAACTTAGTGCAACTAAATACGAATTAGCATCCTGAATACCTGGGGCCAATAAATAAAATGCTATAAATGAGTCCTAGACATTGAATCAAGCGTATTTGACATGTTAAGTACACCGTGAATTTGGCTCTGAAATACGTAAAAATTACATTTTACTGAAAAACCTCTATTTGACCAAGTTATCAACAAGTACGATCTTAATGCATATACACATATTATTGCTTTCATAATTATATTCTTTGTTCTTTTAGCACACTGAGCTCTCTTTCTGAGGGTATTGAACCTTTACACTGCATTGGGACACTTCGACAGTCATTAGTGTAATAACATGTATGTAAATGCACATAACATAATGAATGATTATGTTACTACAAAACTAGTATTAACGACTTCTAGATGCCTAATATGCAATTAGAACATATTTATTATTGGCTTAATATGCATATGAGAATCTTGGGCACCACAATACATGCATATGCCATTATATTGGGATCAAGACTATTTCCAATAGAAAATTTCAAAAAAGCTTCAACTCTTTTCTCTTTCCCTTTTGTCAATCTATTCTTCGTCATCCAATTTCTATCCATCTTATCTAAATTTCTAAAAAAAAATTCGACAGAACCTCCCCTTATAAATGGACTAACCCTCCCTGCAAAATAAATACCAATACAACCATTCTAAATATGATAATCAATTCAAGCTCATATACCACCATTTCTCAATCATATCATTTTCGATGTCAATATATTAATATAATTATACAAACATATTCACATTTAAGGTACTAATATTTCATACAAACTTTCATCCACTAACCAAGTATCTAATTGATATAATTATCTCCATATTCATATTATAATCGCATAAACTATATTCAAGAGTTTCAATTTATAAATCATCAAAACCAAAAACTAATTAAAAAATTATTATATATTCTACTAACTAAGTCTCAAAACTTAATATTTATCTCTAAATTGATAATACTCTATGATAATATAATCAAATTCATCACTAAAATTACATTAACTATACTATAAAACATTATAAATATTACATATTATCACAAATTATAACCTAATGTATATAAAAAAATCTTAACATACATTGTACAAAGTCCTCTCATATAACAATTACTAGCATAAAATAATTAAATTAAAACCTAAAATTTTAAGTCAAACTAACTAAAACAATAAATTTAAAAATTCGAAAAAATAGAAAAAAATTCAGATAAATACCTAAATTGCTCAAAATAATATGTTTGAAGAAAAATGAAAGGAAAATCTACAATACCAATCAAGAACGAACATAATACACATGAGAAATAAAAAAAAATGCATAACGGTCAGATTTTGCAGTAGTGAACTGAGAAAATTTAAAATATTTATAGAATGAAAAAGAGTTACAAACACTTATAGATCTGAGAAGAAAATCCTATAAAAGTGTTGGGCTCATCAAAAGGAAGAAAATGCAACAATAATCGCCCAAAATGGTGCTGATTTGGCCAGAAAAGTCGAGGGTGGCGATGGGGAGGCAATTTTGCGCTATCGGGTCTACTCAAAGAAGAAAAAGAAAGAAGAAGACTAGGGCCAAGCTCGGCCTCAGCTGTTTTTAGCCCTTACCACGTCGCTTTTGGGGCGAGCGTACCACGTTGCCTGCGCCAGAAGCGACGTGGTAGTTCTTCCATGTCGTTTAGTATAAAAGTGACGTGGTTTTGCTACATATCACGTCGCTTTTGTATAACATGACGTGAGTTTAATACCACGTCCTTTATTTCTCCAAATGACATGGTATTAGTGACGTGATATGTTGCTTTTTAAGTAGTGACTAGACTAACAATTCTCCCAAAAAATAATTTTACGTTAATCAATTTTAAAATTCAGAAGAATTACATTAGCACACTTTCACTACTAATACTAGTCAAATTTCACTTGATTTTTACTTCTGTTTATCGATTTTCAATTAATAAAAATTATTTATGTTAAAACTACAATTTATTACTTAGGTGACACATGTTAGAATAATTAATTAATTGTAAAATTTATTATTTTTTTAGTGTTTTTCTTATCACTAAGGGGTCTTATATATATATTAGGGTATATCACTCTATTTTGAATATAAATCAAAACATGTCAATGTTATTTTTCCTTCAGCTATGTTCGGGAATGAAGCCAAGATTTTTGTCTAATAGGAGCTAAAATTATATTTTCTCTATTTTGAGGGGTTATTATGTATTTTTTTTAATTTTTGAGTGGGGTATTTGTATATAATTTAGAGCATCACTTAGGAAGGAAAAATAACAATTGGACTTTTATCGTGCAGTATGTAATAAGAAGGAAAAAGAAGTACATCAATTAGAAAAGTGAGATATGGGAGGAATAATTAGAGCATTTTTCTACTATTGTGTTTGGTATAAGAAAAGGGAAAAAGCTATCATGACCCAAAACTTGGGCTAGTGGCAGAAGGACAATTTTACTAAGATGAGAAATTCCTTGATTTATTTTAAATACATCTTAAAAGTTTTAATTTTATAAAAAATCTACTTAAATAAAATATTTAGAATTTCATCCCGTGAACCTCTCCCATAATTCGTATACACCATTAAATATAAACTGAATAATAACCGAAAAACATAAATGAAATTAATTAAGCCTAAGCATCATCATTATGCATAACAAATATCGAATACCAAAATGACATACATAAGTTCACAAACATAATTGAAAGTAATAATCTTGGTCCAATGCTAAATCAAAGTCCAACAACCGAAATATTACAATAACACCAAGCTTCTAGTATTACCAAGATAACGAACTACAATCAAAGATAGCCTCTCAATCCTCTTGACTATCAAGGTCGATTGAAAAAGGAAGGTAAGTAGGTGAGCATAAAATCCCAGTAAGAAACCAATACCTCGATTGAAAATATTTTTAGTGATGGAAAGTTCCTGCGGGTTAGTTTAAATCTAAAGCATATATATATAATAGTCCAATACTGGAAATTCATGTGTATATGTAAAGCAATACAATCAAAATTACTCAATTCATAAGTACATGACACAAATCAACTCATACTTATGAGCTCACATCATCTCATCTGTGGAAACTCAGGATGATGGTACTAGGTGTACCTAACAGCTTGCCCGATACCTAAATCCATACCTGGAAGGATACCCATGATTTACTTACTAAACCTAGAGGGCAACCGTATTGCCTACACCTACCAAATGGAGAGATAATAAGAGATATCAAACCCCGTATGGGTATACAAACTTTACATCGATGGTGGGGTACGCAGCACCATATAGTAAACCCACGATGCTTATACGGTTCTCATGTATGATTATATGACATATGCAGTATGGATCTGAACTATGAAAACAATCATACAATGGTTTTTTAATAAAATAAGCATATTAAGTTTTATAGAAAAGCAAGCAGCATAACGGTCTTATTTTTGATTTACCCAAAAATCTGTACTCAGAAAAGTCTCAGAGTAATACAATATATATCATAAAATCAAATTCCATTACAGATATTCAAAATAGTTCAAAAATCATGTTTCTCATCATATATTGCAGAAAGTAAGTTTTAATCAAAAATAATAAAAAATAAAGGTAGCCGAATCTCTACCTCACTAGAATAGTGATACCATGCTATTGGATTCTCAAGGTATCATTGGACGATCACTCGAAGGGTTAGGAACCATTTTCAAGCCTTTGATATTTTCTTGTGAAAAACCTTCTCAATGGAGCCTCAAATCTACAAACAGACCTTTTTACTGAATTTTTAGCACCCTAAATAGCTAGGTTAGATATATAACTCGTTGTCTGAGCTGAAATCGGGCCTATTACATGCAAAACGAGGTAAATCTTAGTATCATGATTTCATTTTTCATGCCAATCACAAAATATAGTCAATATATATATTTCAATTTTCTCTATTTCTCGAGTATATTCCAAAAATAACATTAAAAACACAATCCAGCAATCCGATCAAAAAGTTAAACTCAAGCTCAGATAACTTAAAATATGACAACTTTCAAACTAGGCAAATGGGATAACGAAATATATATCTTGATGATCTTTGCGATAAGACAAATCCAACAAATTTAGTGTGAGATCAAACGGTTGCCCAAATAGTCGCTGGTGACAAAAAACATCCCCGTTGTATTGAGCTCTTTGCTGGCATTTGGCAGCTCTGACAGCTACAGTGTGGGCTGTAGCATGCAACTAGTGGTACAGCGAGGTCACGTCAGTGGTCCCCATGGCTAGATGACAGCTGAACGATGGTGCCTGGGGTGCTTACTCCTTTGTTGGCTTCGATGGCAGAGAGGAGTAGAGAGAATGAGGGAGAAAGAGAGAGAAGGAAAAAGAAGAAGAATGGTTCACATGACCCCTAACTTTAAAATTCCTTGCAATCTAGTCCCTCTAGAAATTGCATTTTTGTCTCTATTTCTAAAATTTTTTTCAATTTAGTCCCTCTATTAATTAATCAGAAAATTAACAAAATGAGCATTTTTTCCCTTAAAAATTCTGGATTTTACAAGAACTCTATAGAGAAGTTTTTCTTAGTTGTGTTTCGTATGAAAAGAAGGAAAGAAGATCAAATTCCTCTTTTTTGTTTTGATACAAAAGAGAAATAGAAGGACATAGAGTTGTAGAAAAATCTCTCCAATTTAAAGTGGATAAAATGTTGGTAAGATATATAAATGGTTTTTACGACCTATGGCTTCTTAGACCATCTAAGTTTAAATAGATTACAATTCCTAGCTTGACCACACTTTACTTATTATTTATAGAAGACCAAATTTTTATTTGGTGTGTGGAAAGAAACTATAATAAAGGAAGAATTTTGGACTATAAATGTCCAAACAGTGTTAGTGATTCCATTGAGTTTCTGTGAAGAGAATAGATACCAGAATTAAAACCCTAAGCCAGTGGTAGAAAGGGGAATTAACAACTTGAGATTTATAAATTGTTTTAGAAAAATATCAAAATGACATCTTTTGTAAAAATTTATAAAAAATAATCCAAAATATAAATTCTAATAGTTTGTGATTAGCATTAAACAAAGACTGAGAATAGTATTCACAAAATAGGTCTAAGCATTTGTACAATGGGACTGAGTATTGGGTTAGTATATTTCACATAGACATCTTTTTCGCATAGATGGACATGGCCTACCGACTAGCAGGACTAACATTGTACGATGAGATGTTTTGGACACATTATCTAGTTTGTCTGTGTCAGATAGGTATGGTTTACATCAGTCAAGTGATTCCATCCAACATGAGTAGGCACAACCTACCGATTGCCATCATTACTTAGTTTACTGAGAAGCCCCCGAAAAATAGTATTTTCAAGAGAAAATCCATTAGAATGAAAAGTTTATAAAAAGAAATCGATACAATAGACAACAAAATTTTTATAGCATGTCATTATTCATATGTATACACTGTTTTTACTTACTTAGCATTAGTCATTATAATTCTTGTATAATACATATTTGAGTTGCATCAGTAGATTTTTGAAGGATGATTGAGTCGTAGTTCCACTCACCCATTATATATATATATATATATATTGTTGTAAAAGTAGACATTTGAAATAATATATTCTTTCAAGCTCTTTTGCTTTTGAATGCTCAACTTTAAAGAATTTCATGCGATGTTAACATACCATGGCCTAATGTATTATGTTTCTAAGTAAACTCCAGCCAGCTAGATTAGGGTACATTATATAATGTAATGATTCATAGGGTTGTTACGAGAAGACATTACTCAAATTTACGGATTCTGGACTAACTATGGCTACCAACCAAAACCTTTGTCATGCTACCATGATGTGTATATGTGATCATATGACACGTTTAATGTAAATAATGTGTAAAAGCAGCCATACAGTGTTCAATTTTTCTAAAACATGCTCTAATTTTTATTTATTCTACTCTGAAAAATTTGGTAGCATAACCATTGCAATTTCAACCAAATTCAAAATCAATACCCACAAAGAAAAAAGTGTGCAGAACAATCCACAATATATATATATATATATCTCTCGTACATTTAAAATAGTATGTGAATCATTTTGAATTAATTTAATTCACATTACCTCGAAATTTTGATAATTTAAACAAATCAATTTAAAAACAATAAAAAAAATAATGGAACTCCTCATGATTAGAATAACTTACCTAAGAAATCGGGCGTTCGTGACTCTTTTTAGTGACTCTTTTTAGTGCAAGACTGGGCGTTTGATAGATGTCTTTTCACCAGCCGTTGAAGGTTGAATTTGACTTGAAAATTTACTCTAACTCGTAGAAACAGGTTTGTTTTTTTTTTTTTTGTCAGGGGAGGGGGCGAGTTCTACTCCCAAATATGAATTTTTGAACTATAAATTGACTTTCTAGCAATATGACACACATTTTGAGACTAAAGTAGCGTTCTTGAAGTCTAAAGCTATGTTTGGTAAGAGGGAAAAGGGAGAGGAAAGAAAAAGTGGGAGACAAACATGGAGAGAAAGTAGAAAAATATGTTGATTGGTAGAACGGAAAAAGGTGGAGAAAGGAGAAAGGAAAAAGGTGGAGAAAGGAGAAAGGGAGAGAAAATGAGATGAAAAATTAGTTAGCAAGTCCTATAAAAGTTTTTCTCTCCAAATTAGAGACAAAATGGAAAGGAAAGAGAAATTAGTTAATGAATAAATTTAAATTACTAAATTACCTTTATATATTAATTTTAAAACTCATTTTGTTAAGAGTAAAATAATCATTTAAAATAAATTAGTTTTCTTTGCTCTCTATATAACAAATAATTATAAAAAAAATATTTTCTTTTCTATTCTACATATTTTATTTCCCTCTTATTTTTTCCTTCTCTCTTATTTTCTTTCTTCTGTACTAAACATGGGCTTAAGGTATTAAACATGATTGCACCTGTTGATCGATACATAGAAATGATCCACTTCAATGTGCATCTTGATTAGGTAATGGCACGTCGAAAAAACGAAATTAATTTCTTGTACTCCTCTATTATTATATTATTATTATCGATTATAATGATAGCAAAGGGTTAACCCCATAAAATATTAATTATTAATTTGTTATTGATTCTTACTAAACTAATAGTAATTTAAAAGGGAGTTTAAGCGAATTGACTGCTTCACAAAAGCTAAAAGATTAAAATTTGCAAAATGAAATTAGTAAATAATAAAATTGTTGACAGGGTTATTCTCTACTACTAGAAAAATGTACTATAGAATTAAGTACAAAATTAATTCAATAGTAACTTTCTAGTAGTAGAGAGACTGAAACGGGAGACATATAGAGTTGGGGAAATGAGCTGAGTGACCAACATCACCAGCACTTTCTGGTCAAGCAAATTTTTCAAAAAATTGAGTTTCATTCCCAGTTTCAAAGCTCTCTCAAAAAGGTCGTCTCAAATTTCCAAATTTTCTTAGTTCCCAAAACCTTTTCATATAAACCCACACATTAAATTTTAAATTTTCAATTCAGTTTTATTTGAATTTTAGGTTTTAGAATTTCAACGAAGAGAAAGATAAAGTGGATATTTTACTAAATTTATCTATCTATATATATATATATATATATGTCTTTCATTACTAAAAAAAATTAAATAAATATATCTTCCATGATATTTCTGAAATATGGTTCCTTATATTTCGAACATTTATACATACATTGCTTGCTATTCTAATCAACATCTAAATCCTTCCTTGAATTTTTGTTTTCATAAGACAAACAACGTTAATGTTTTTCTTATAAGATGCGTGTGTCTACACATATGCACATTGTAAAACCCAATTAAAATAAAGGGAAAAAGAGACTTTTTCTAAAGCAATGATATTGTTGTAATTTTACATTTTGGGAATAAAGTAAGCAAAATATTTGAATTTAATATTCAGGTGCTACAGTGCTAGATAATTGCTTAAAAGTACCTCTATTTTCTCTTCTTCCTCACACAAGATCTCTGAAATCCACCAAAATGCCAGTTTCTATTGGAACTCTACCGCGCTGTCACTGCCACCCAGCTCTGATGATGCATCTGCCCTGCCGAAGGTCTATCGAAGATGAAGCCAACGCCACTGGTCCTGCCTCGTTTCGACGTCGGACGAAGTCGCAGTAGCCCCGCAAAAATTCCGCCTCCGGAGAGGTTTTCCGGCCACCGGCGCGACGTCTAACTTCTGTTTTCAACACCTCTAGTGTATGGGGTCTTCTTTCGTCATTATAGACCACCTCCAAGTGGTTGCATGTCAAAATTCATCTCCGGTAAGTTTTTACCATTTTTATTATTTTTACCAACTATGTAAAAATAGATATTTTCATAAATTTTTGGTTAGGTAATTGTTTTACCTGAGACAAATAAATGAGGTGAGAAAGAATTAAAAATCATGATTATTTCCGTTTGTTGGAGTTAAAATGGTCTCTGATAGTGCGATAATTTTTAAATAGAAAAATGTGGTATTTTTCTAATTTAGAACAAAAAGTGATAATTTTACAAAACTAAATAGTGTTTGACAAGAATATGTTGCTATTCGGATTTGGGCCTTGGCCTGATATTAGAAAACTATTCCTTTGTGAAATATTAGAACAAAAATGACATTTTAACAATTAATCAGTGAAGTTGATATTTCTTAAATTAATTTTGAAAGTGTTTTTTTCTAAAATAATTCTACAATAATAATATTTTCTAAAGATTTCAAAAAAGTGATATTTTTGCAAATAATCAATAAAAATGATATTTTTCTAAATACCTTTGAAAGGTGATATTTATGTAATTCTTAGATTTTTAAGCGTAACTTATGCTCGGGACATCGAAGCTGAGTTCTGACTTCAAATTTTGACTCAGTGAGGTTGAGATATGAATTTTGATATAAAATATGACTATGTTTCACAGTGGCACGAAAATTAGAATTTCATAGCACAAAAATTTCATTGTTTTGCATGAGACTGGTCCCGTGCCAAGATCCATTTTTGACCAAGAATATGTCTAACCTAGCATTTCTCAGTACTCTGAATTGTAACTCCCTAAAAATCCCTAATAAGTTTAATAAGTTTATATTCGCAAATCTATGAAATTATATGTATAGTATTATTTTAATGTTAAATTTCATTATGTGAGAAAACTATAGTTATTCTATGTTTTAACTTAGAAATTGTAAGTTAGTTTTCCTTAATAAAAAATTAATTCTACAAAGATTACATGATATATATCAATATAACCTAGTTAAGAATGTGACATATTTATGTCACATTAAAAATTGTTATATTTTATAACCTAAAGTTAATGGTTGCACCAAAATACAACCATGCTATAATTTGAATGGCTAGGATTTAAGTATACAAAGGATTAAGTTGACAAATCAAACTAAGGGTGGAAAATAAGTTGTAGAAAATGATGAAGATTAGTGAAGTTTTATCTTAGGGAGGTAATAATTATAAATCAGTAGAATAGAAAAAGAAAGAGATAAAGTAAGTTGGTAATTCTAAAAAAGGAAAGTATAGACAAAACTAATTGATAGCTTTTATCTCTAAAATAATTCAAAAGATATGAAAAATAAAATGATAATAGAAATATTCTATGGAAATTAGTGGCCATAATTCAAAGTGAAAGACATAGACAAAACTAATTAGTAGCTTTTGCCTCCAAAATAATTCAAAAGATATGAAAAGGAATAATATAGTGGAGATTTTCTTTGAGAGCTAGTGATATTAGATTCAAAATAATTGAAAAAGAAAAAAGATTAGAGACAAAAGTAGTTGATGAGTGAAAAATAAAATAAAAGATAAGGTAATAAAGTAGGAAAAGAAGATATATTGGTAAAATTAGTAATAATGGTACTTGGATTATTAATTAAAAATTAGTATTTTTGTCTCCAAAATAATTCAAAAGGTAGTAAAAGGAAAATGATAATAGAAATATTCTTTGGAAATTATTAGCCATAATTCAAAGTAGAAGACATAGACAAAACTAATTTGTAGTTTTTGTCTCCAAAATAATTCAAAAGATATGAAAAAGATTAATATAGTGGAGACTTTCTTTGAATCTAGTGGTATTGGATTCCAAATAATTGAAAAAGAAGAAAGATTAGAGAAAAAAAATAGTGGACGAGTGAAAAATAAAGTAAAAGATAAGGTAATGGAGTAGGTAAAAGAAGATATATTGACAAAATTAGTAATAATGGTACATGGATTATTAGATGGAATGTAAAAGTATGTATTATTGGATATCTCCTATGGATGGCCTATAAATAGATCCTTCATTTGGTAATTGCAAATTTATACTTAACCTTCCAATCACTTTGCCAAAACTGTCTTCATTTTTCCAATTATCCTTTCTCAAAAAAAAAAAAAAACTCTTTCTACCTCATTTTCTTCCAAAATCCATAAGAGCTATAATATTTTACCTATTGACTCTAGAAATCAAGAATTATAATTAAGAGAAGCGAGTACCTAGTTTTGTGATAGAGACATAAGAAAGAAGATTCAAGCTTAGAAGGTAAATATTCTCTCATATTGCTTGTTATGTGTTTAAATTTATTCTATAAAAGAGTAAATGGGTAATAACATATTTGATCTACTTTAGATGTTATACAATTTATATTTCATTTAGACTTATTTTGTTGCTTTCTTAAGCCTCTAAATATGAATACTTCATAATAATAATAATACTAAAATCAAAATTCAAACACAAAAGTGGAAGATTTTGAAGTGTAAGACCCTAAATTAAAATATGCATAAAAATGAATCAAGTTTAATAATTTAGACTTAGATCCTTAAGAACAGATTTTTACTCATTAAAAACATTGTTAAAAAAATTAAAGATGTTTGCTCAAAAGTTGAAAGGACTAAAATGCAAAAATTTTGAGTATTTGGATCAAAAGTGTAATTTTAACAAAATCTGGGTCGAATATTTGAGAGAGCTATTTTAGGCAGTTTTAAGACTATATTAAAGTGTAAAAGTAAATAAAAGAAGAATATTTAACAAAAAAATAAGCTATAACTCAATATTTACCGTGAGAGGGCATAAATGTTAGAAATCTTAAGATTATAGGCAAAAATGAAAATTATAAAACTTGATACTTTGGGTTGGAATTTGGTATAAGAATAAATAGAAAAACTTTATTTTAAATCTCTAATTGGGATAAGAAAAGATTTACTTAAATTTAAGGCATGAAATCAATTATAGGAAATAAATAATGTATGCCTCTAATTGTATTTAGCCTAAGTTTAGTTATGGGTCTTAAAAAAATAGGATCTATGCTTAATAATATTTAGCCCAAGTATGATTTTAGATTTTAAATCTGTGTAGCCCTTAGTATTTTTGACTCACTTATCATATTATGACCCTTAGTACGAATAAAAAAATTAATGAAGAATAATTCAAAGTATTTGATGAAAAGAAACATAATTAAGGAAATTTAACTGATTTAGGATTGTATTAATCAAATCAACAATCAAATTATTGATAGATTAAAAAGATCACTATGATCAAGATTAAGGCGAATTAAATATCATCAATCTAAGTTGAAAGTATAAATTAGTCAATAAATATAACATGACATTGTTTCTCAAATGTGAACTTTTATGCTTGATCAAGACTGAGTCTTAAATATTTTAAGTTCATTAAGTAATTAGAAGTTTTTTTTAAAAAAATATAAGGCCATTTTAAATTACTCTAACAATTAAAATATGTATACGTCCAGGTAAACTTCGACCTAGACGTATGTAATTAACGAGTGGAACTAGGACAATCATATTACGAGGTAAGTACAATTTCACCTATGGCATAGATAGTTTGAAAATATTTCATGTTTGCAGTATGATATGTTTGAAATTATTTTATGTGTCAACTTGCGTTTATTTTATTATTGTATGGCCTTTATATATTGTATGCTTATAAAGATACATTTTCTATTCTATAAAAATGATGTATGCTTACTTTATAATGTTATCATGGAAAAAATAATAATAATAATAAATAAATACTTTAGCATATTTTAATAAAGGAAATGCGATGATAATGGAATATAAGTTTGGGTTTATTGTTGAAGTATACTCACTCAAGTTAAGAGAAGGCTAAATAAGATAAAGAATTTAAAAGTGTCGTACTGACCTCCACTAGGTGAGGATATCCGAGAAAAAATAAGACCGATCTCCCATAAGCGAGGATTCCCAAGGAAAAATATCTTAAGAATATGACCGTGGGTGTTTTCGGTTGGGTCACTCCCCTGGTTCCCCATTTGATAATATATACTCAGTACGTACACCAAGGCCTATAAGAAAGATAAAAGACTTTGTGATAAAGAATGAGATAAAATCATGATACAATATGTTATAATAAAGCACAAAGTAATGATTTCATAAAATAGCATAACCGTACTTTCATAAAAGATTGTTTGTTTATAAGTAAAATATTTTGTGAGAATTACATTATACTTTCTGAGCAAAAGCACATATTTTATGAGTATCCATGCTATAGGTTTCAAAGAAAAGAAACCTCTATTTTAATTGGTGGTTTAGTGGGAATTGAGGCAGGGATAAATGTGAGGCACATGTAATAGAATATCGCCATTAAAATTAGTTCCGCATATATTCTTATTATGAGACAAATGATTTCAATTGTGTAAGCTTGATGTTATTTGAGAATATACTTATAACTTAGCATTTTAATCCACAATGCATGGTTTTATTAAATTGAACTTGAAAATGTATTTTGATTGAATAGAATATTAACAAATATTTTTCAAACGATCTAAAAGAGAAAATGTTTTGATTTAAGTAAATGCAAAACACAAGGAGCTCTGTCAAAAAGATCTAAACCGTCTAAGGACAGCTTGGGACTTAAGTGGTCCGTATGTGATCCCCCTCCTCACTTGAGAGCCCTTTATAGTTACGCATTATTTAAATCACCCTAAAAAGAAGTTTATAAACAAATTTAAATAAAGTTTACTTAACCATCTAGAAGCATTTTACTTGTTTTCAAAATTTAAGTAAATGGTTAGTTTTGAATATAAATCTTTTAAAAAGAAATACAAGCGTAAAAAAAATATTTGTCATGAGTTTTAGCGTCTATGTTTCTCTTCTTAATTAAATAAGCTAAGAAGGTAAGTAGTAACGATCCAAAAAGTCGGGTTGTTACAGTTGGTATCAGAGCCGGTATCCTACCATCCTACCTCGCATCCCTCCGCAACATTTAAGATAACTCAAGTAAGTAGAATTTTACTTAGTATATTATTTAACCTTAAGAACGTATTATGTAATAGTAATGGATACCACGATAATCGACATTCCGATGGACTGAGAAATTGCTGAAGCTTAACTTTTTGGAGCCACAGTAGTTGCTGCCTTTAAAGTAGGATGACCATTATATTACCTTTGAGAATCTACACCCAAAGCGTTAGGGAATTGGCTTCATGAAATAGAACAACTTTTGTGAGCATGTCGTATCCAAGAGTATGAATGGACCACTCTTGTAGTCATGCAATTGCGAAATAATGCTCGAGCATTGTGGCGAACATTAGGACACATTGCAGATAATATGAGTTGGGAAACGTTCTACAGATTAATCATAGCACACTTTTCACAAATAGAATACCATAACAATCCAATAGAAATTTCGACAAAAGAGACGCAATTACAAGAAAGAGTTTTCAACTTTATGAGAAACAAATGAAAATCCCAGCCAAGCGAATCTATAAAAGAATATAACATCCATTTTTCTGAGGAAGTTGTTCACTTATTCCTTCCGAGATGGCCTAATAGTATCCTACCTATGACATCTTGAAATGGAGTCCCAAGTTATATCCGAAGACGCATGCGGAATCCATTTATTGATATGAATCTTGAATACATTAGTTCAGAGACAATTCATGCAGAAGAGGAATATTAATGGGAAATGGAATAGAGTATGGCTGTAGGATCATCTCGTGGAAGTACTATAAGAACACCTTCCCAACAACGAGACCTAGAAGAAGAGCAAAGAAGAGTGCAACCATGAATAGCTACTAAGAGAACCATGCCCACTGGACAAGGACACACTAATGATAATGAGGAAGACTATGAAGAGGACCTAGAAAAGGATCCAGAAGAAAACTCTAGTGAATCTTCAAACACCAATAGGAGAGACTAAATATAGAGTATACTAGAAATATTTATATGTTCTTATCTTATACTTTAATTAATGAAATAATATAATTATGATACAATGTATATCTTATTACTTAATTTTTTTCTTTTTTCTCATAATCGAAGTTAAGATAACCTTGAACCAATAGGAGTCAACTAAAAACAAAAAAAAAATGGCAAGAGGAAGGGGAAGACTATGAGCTAGTCCAATAAATGCATCCAAAGCACCTGACCTAAGTAATCTCGTAGCTAACTTGCAACAACGACTCCAAGCTTAGGAAGAGGAGATGAAGAAGCTACATGAGCAACTAAGGCAATAACACTAAGAGAATATCGAACCTCAAGTGGACAATGAAGAACCTCTGCCTCAAGAGGAAGAACCAATACTATATTCAAAACCAGTAATACCTGATCGACGTGTGGAGCGCCAAGAACCACTTTATGAACGCTTCAGAGAGATACATCCTGCTAAGTTTGAAGAATCAACGGATCCTTTGGTGGCCGAAGAATGGTTTTCATCAATCCAAACCATCCTAGATTTTATGAACCTTAATGACTATGAAAGGTGTTATGTGTATCTTATGTCCTGAAAAATAATGCACGATATTGGTGGGAGACAGTCAAAATGAGAAGAAATGTTAGAGAAATATCGTGAAATGAATTCATCCATGAATTCAACCATAAATATTATAATCATATGGTGATGCGGGTCCAGAAAAATGAATTTATTAACATCAAACAAGGGAATATGATAGTCACCAAGGCCATACGAAAGTTCAACCAGCTTGCAAGACTATGTCCCTATTTGGTATCCACTGAAAAGGAACGAGTAAGGAGGATGCTTGAAATGTTTCATTCGGAACGAGTAAGAAGGGCACTCAAAGCAGAATATCGTCTTACCCAAGCCAAGGAAGAATGACAAAAATATTTTGAATCAAAGAAGTACCAACGCGGGCATGCTAAACTGAACCAGGACAACAACTAAAGAGGATCTGGGACCTAATCCGGCCATAATAAGATCTAGAACAACAAAAGGAGAGCCTCAACAGAAAAAAAAAGGCCAAGGTATAATTTCCTTTATGTCCTAATTGTGGGAAGAAACACTCTGGGGAATGTCGCTTTGGCTCAAATTGTGGTGCCCAAGATTCTCACATGCATACTAAGCCAATAATAAATATGTTCTAATTGCATATTAGGTATCTAGAAGTTGTTAATACTAGTTTTGTAGTAACATACTCATTCATTATGTTATGTGCATTTACATACATGTTATTACACTAATGATTGTCGAAGTGTCCCAATGCAGTGTAAAGGTTCAATACCTTCAGAGAGAGAGCTCGGTGTGCTAAAAGAATAAAGAATATAATTATGAAAGCAATACTATGTGTATATGCATTAAGATCGTAATTGTTGATAACTTGGTCAAATAGAGGTTTTTCAGTAAAATGTAATTTTCACGCATTTCGGAGCCAAATTCACGGCGTACTTAACATGTCAAATAGGCTTGATTCAATGTTTAGGACTCATTTATAGCATTTTATTTCTTTGCTCCAGGCATTCAGGATACTAATTCGTATTTAGTTGCACTAAGTTAGCTTGTATTAGGCTTAATCGCGTAATGTTGTTTTTATGCATTCTTATAATTGAGTACTAATACTATGTTTGCATTGTTAATTGGAGTCTGATGGACTTTCTTTTTATGTTTAATGAATGGTTATGGGGCTAGATTCCACCAAATTAGAATAAGATTGGCCATATTGGATCATAAGTCAAAGTATGACTAAATTTCACTTTCTAAGCTAGGTTTCACCATTTTGGTCTACACTTGGGTATATAGGATTGACCAGCAACGTGGTGAGTATGATAAGGATGTTTTAGAGCTTGACACATGGAAGGTAATGAGCTAAATACCTAAAATACCCCTTAGAATTTAAGTTATGCCATTCTTAGCCTTTAAGTATTGATTTTTGACCAAATATGGTCATTTGCTTTCTCTTTCTCTCCAGCCACGATCTGAGCCTCTCCAATACCTTTTTATATTTCTCTCAACTTCCCTTAACCATCTCCAAGCGTTTCTAAGTGGTAGAACTCATGTTGGAGCTCTAGAAAGCAAGATAGATCAAAACTAGTCAAGGTAGTTCTACTAATT
>JXTB01000531.1:0-16597 GCA_002914805.1 Parasponia andersonii | reverse complement strand
CATTTTGACTGTCTCCCGCCAATATCGTGCATCTTTCTTCAGGACATAACACACACATAACACCTTTTCATGGTCATTAAGGTTCATAAAATCTAGGATGGTTTGGATTGACGATAACTATTCTTCGGCAACCAAAGGATTTGTTGATCCTTCAAACTCAGCAGGATGCATCTTTCTGAAGTGTTCATAAAGTGGTTCTTGGTGCTCCATACGTGGATCAGGTATTATGGTTTCTAGCTGTAGTATTGCTTCTTCCTCTTGAGACAGTGGTTATTTATTGTCCACTTGAGGTTCGACATTCTCTTGGTATTGTTGCCTTAGTTGCTCTCAAAAGTTCCTCATCTCCTCTTCTTGAGCTTGGAGTTATTGTTGCAAGTTAGCTATAAGATTACTTAGGTCGGGTGCTTCAGGTGCATTTATTGGACTGGCTCGTGGTCTTCCTCTTCCTCTTGCCATTTTTTTTGTTTTTAGTTGACTCCTATTAGTTCATGATATTGTTAGTTATCACTAAACTTAGGCAAAATACAATTAGAGGTATACATTATTTATTTTCTATAATTGATTTCATGTCTTAATTTAAGAAAATCTTTTCTTATCCCAATTAGAGATCTAAAATAATTTTTTTTTATTTATTCTAATACCAAATTTCCAACCCAAAATTTCAAGTTTTATAATTTATATTTTTGCCTATGATCTTAAGATTTCTAACATTTATGGCCTTTATTGGTAAATATTGAGTTATATGTTATTTGTTTTGTTAAAGATTCTTCCTTTATTTATTTTTACACTTTAAAATAGTCTTGAAACTGCATAAAATAACTTTCTCATATATTTGACTCATATTTTCTCAAAATTATACTTTTGACCCAAACACTCAAAGTTTTTGCATTTTAGTCCTTCCAACGTTTGAACAAACATCTTTAATTTTTGGAAAGCATTTCTAATGGGTAAAAATCTATTCTTAAAGATCTAAGTCTAAATGATTAAGATTGGTTCATTTTCATGTATATTTTATTTTAGGGTCTTACACTTAAAAATATTTCACTTTTTGTGTTTAGTCATTTTGATTTTATTATTATTATTATTATTTAGCATTTATTATTATAAAGTATTCATATTTAGATGCTTAAGAAATCAGCAAAATAAGTCTAAACATAATATAAATAATATAATATCTAAAAGAGGTCAAATATGTTATTATCTATTTATTCTTTTATATAATTTATTTAAACACATAACAAGCAAGGTGAGGGAATAATTACCTTCCAAACTTGAATCTTTTTTGTTACATCTCCACTACAAAACTAAGTGCTCTCTTCTCTTGATTATAATTCTTAATTTCTAGAGTCGATGGGTAAAATATTATATCTCTTGTGGATTTAGAAGAAAGTGAGATAGAAAGAGACTTTTTTTTTTAGAAAGAATAATTAAAAATATGAAGATAGTTTTGGATAAGTAATTGAAAGGTTAAGCATGGATTTGAATTACCAAAAGAATGATCTATTTATAGGCCATCCATGGAAGGTATCCAATAATACATACTTTTACATTTCATTAAATAATTCAAGCATCATTATTACCAACTTGTCAATATATCTTCTTTTCCTACTCCATTATCTTATCTTTTACTTTACTTTTTTTTTCATCTACTACTTTTGTCTCTAATCTTTCTTCTTTTTCAATTATTTGGAATCCAATACCACTAGTTCCTAAAGAAAATCTCCACTATATTAATATTTTTTTATACCTTTTGCATTATTTTGGAGACAAAAGTTACTAATTAGTTTTGTCTATGTCTTCCACTTTGAATTACGACCACTAATTTCTAAAGAATATTTCCATTATTATTTTTCTTCTTTCCTACCTTTTGAATTACCGATTAACTTTATCCCTTTCCTTTTCTATTCCACTCATTTAAAGTTATTACCTTCCTAAGGTAAAACTTTACTATTCTTTATATTTTTCTATAGCTTATTTTCTACCCTTAGATTGATTTGTCTACTTAATTCTTTGTATGCTTAAATCCTAGCCATTCAAATTATGGCATGGTACTATTTTGGTGCAACCATTAACTTTAGGTTATAAAATGTAACAATTTTTAATGTGACATAAACGTGTCATATTTTTAATTAGGTTATACTGATGTACATAATATAATTATTGTAGAATCAATTTATAATTAAGGAAAACTAACTTAGAATTTCTAAGTTAAAATAAGGATTAACTATGGTTTTCTCACGTAATAAAATTTCACATTAAAATAATATTACACATATAATTTCAAGTATTTGCGAATGTAAACTTATTAAAATTCAACACTAAGTTTATAATAATTCTACTAATATTGCAAGTCGAAGGATTCCTAGGGGGTTACACACAAGACCCCTTATTCTATCCATCCTAGTGCAACAAAGATGTATAAGGATCTGAAAGAACACTTTTGGTAGAATGGAATAAAAACTAATATTGCTAAGTATGTATAAAGGTGCTTGACGTGTCAAAATGTTAAAGCTAAACATAAGCGGCCTGCTAGAGACTTGCAACCAATTGAAATTCCAGAGGAGAAATGGGAGAAAATTTCTTTGGATTGTGTGGTTGGATTACCAAGAACACTAGAAAGATACGATGTAATATGAGTGATTGTGGATCTAACTAACTAAATCAGCATAATTTCTACCAATGAAAATCACTTACTCATTGGAAAAGTTAGCTGAATTGTACGTGGCTAAGATAGTCAAAATTTATGGAAAACCATGAAATATCATTTCTGATCGTGACAGTCAATTCACCTCCACTTTTTGAAGAAAAGTCCAGCAAGCCTTTGGTACAAATCTAAATTTTAGCACGGCTTTTCATCCTCAAACTGATGGGCAGTCAGAATGAACCATCCAAACTTTGGAGGATATGCTTAGGGCATACGTCATGGACTTTAAAGGAGCATGGAATAAGAAGCTTCCATTGATAGAGTTCTCCTACAATAATAGCTACCAGGTCTCTATCATGGCAGCACCTTATGAAGCACTTTATGAAAGAAGATGTAGATTCTCAATCCATCGATTTGAACTTAGGGAGAAACATTTAGAAACCACTGATTTCATAAAGGAAACCACTAATTTCATAAAGGAAACTACTGAAGCTATACAAAAAATCAGGAAAATAATGGAAACTGCTCAGAGTAGATAGAAAAACTATGCAGACAAGCAGAGAACTCCATTAGAATTCCAAGTAGGAGACACAGTTTTTCTCAAATAGCACCAATAAAGGGAGTAATGCAGTTTGGAAAGAAAGGAAAACTGAGTCTAAGATACATCAGCCCATTTGAAATTTTAGAACATATTGGCAAAGTAGCCTATAAGTTAGCTTTACCACCTAAACTAGCATCAGTGTATAACGTATTCCATGTGTCTATGCTAAAGAAATACATCTCAGATCCGTCACATATTTTGAAGTATGAACCTGATGAAGTTCACGAGGACTTGACATACGAAGAGAAATTAGTGAAGATTTTGGCTCGTGAAGAAAAGACTCTTAGAAACAAGATCATACCTTTAGTTAAGATATTATGGCAAAACCATAAGATCGAAGAGGCTACTTAGGAACGAGAAGAAGAGATGAAAGAAAAGTATCCAGAATTATTCTAATTTTCGAGGACAAAAATTTTATAAGTAGGAAAGATTGTAAGCCCTTAGGAATCCCTAAACATGCAACTTTAGTAGAATTGTTATTAATAGAGTTAGTTTCGAATTTTAATAAGTTTATATTTGCAAATCTTTGAAATTATATGTGTAGTATTATTTTAATTTTAAATTTTACTACGTGAGAAAGCCATAGTTATTCCTTGTTTTAACTTAGAAATTGTAAGTTAGCTTTTCTTAATAATAAATTAATTCTAGAAAGATTACATTATGTACATTAATATAACCTAGTTAATGTGACATATTTATATCACATTAAAAATTGTTACATTTTATAACCTAAAGTTAATGGTTGGATAATAATAATACCATGCCATAATATGAATGGCTAGGATTTAAGTATACAAAGGATTAAGTAGACAAATCAATCTAAGGGTGGAAAATAAGTTGTAGAAAAAGATGAAGAGTAGTGAAGTTTTATCTTAGGGACGTAATAACTTTAAATTAGTGGAATAAAAAAGTAAAAAGATAAAGTTAGTGGGTAATTCTAAAAAATAAAAATATAGACAAAACTAATTGATAGCTTTTGTCTCTAAAATAATTCAAAAGATAGAAAAAGGAAAATGATAATGGAAATATTCTTTGGAAATTAGTGACCATAATTCAAAGTGGAAAATGTAGACAAAAATAATTAGTAACATTTGTCTCCAAAATAATTCAAAAGATATGAAAAAGATTAATGTAGTGGAGACTTTCTTTGGAGCTAGTAGTATTTGATTCCAAATCATTGAAAAAAAAAAGAAAGATTGGCAACAAAAATAGTGGATGAGTCAAAAATAAAGTAAAAGATAAGGTAATGGAGTCGTAGAAGAAGATATATTGACAAAATTTGTAATAATGGTGCTTGGATTATTAGATAGAATGTGAAAGTGTATATTATTGGATACCTCCTATAGATAGCCTATAAATAGATCCTTCATTTGGTATTTGCAAATCCATACTTAACCTTCCAATCATATAGCCAAAACTATCTTTTCTCGAAAAAAAAAAAAACTCTTTTTATCTCACTTTTTTAAAAAATCTACAATAGCGATAATATTTTACCCATCGACTCTAGAAATTAAGAATTATAATTAAGAGAAAAGAGCACTTAGTTTTGTGGTGGAGACTAAGAAAGAATATTTAAGCTTGGAAGGTAAATATTCTCACCTTGCTTGTCATGTGTTTAAATAGATTCTATAAAAGAATAAACTACTTTAGATGTGATATAATTTATATTATGTTTAAACTTATTTTGTTGATTTCTTAAGCCTCTAAATATGAATACTTCATAATAATAATAATACTAAAATCAAAATGTCTAAACACAAAAGTGGAAGATTTTTAAGTCTGAGACCCTAAAATAAAATATGCATGAAAATGAACCAAGCTTAATGATTTAGACTTAGATTTTTAAGAACAGATTTTTACCCATTAAAAATACTTTCAAAAAAATTAAAGAAGTTTGCTCAAAAGTTGAAAGGACTAAAATGCAAAAACTTTGAGTATTTGGGTCAAAAGTATAATTTTGACAAAATCTAGGTCGAATATTTGAGAAAGTTATTTTAGACAGTTTTAAGACTATATTAAAGTGTAAAAGTAAATAAAAGAAGAATCTTTAACAAAAAGATTAACTATAACTCAATATTTACTATGGGAGGACATAAATATTAAAAATCTTAAGATTATAGGCAAAAATAAAAATTATAATACTTGATATTTTGAGTTAGAATTTGGTATAAGAATAAATAGAAAAAAAAATTATTTTAGATCTCTAATTAGTATATTATATTTAGCCTAAGTTTAGTTATGGGCCTAAAAAAAAAAAGAAAATGGGATCTATGCCTAATAATATTTAGCCCAAGTATGATTTTAGATTTTAAATCTATGTAGCCATTAGTATATTTGACTCACTTATCATATTATGATCCTTAATTATGACTAAAGAAATTAATCAAGAATAATTCAAAGTATTTGACGAAAAGAAATATAATTAAGGAAACTTAACTGATTTTGGATGATATTAATCAAACCAACAACCAAATTATTGATAGATTAAAAAGATCACTATAATCAAAGTTAAGGAGAATTAAATCTCATCCATCTAAGTTGAATGTATAAATTAGTCAATGAATATAACATGACATTATTTCTCAAATATGAAGTTTTATGCTTGATCAAGACTGAATCTTAAATGTTTTAAGTCCACTAAGTAATTAGAAGTCTTTTTATTTTAAAAAAAAGTATAAGGCCACTTTAAATTACTCTTATAAATAGAGTATGTATACGTCAGGACAAACTTCGACCTAAATGTATATAATTAACGAGTGGAACTAGGACAATCATATTACGAGGTAAGTACAATTTCACCTATGGCATGGATGATTTGAAAATGTTTCATGTTTGGAGTATGATATATTTGAAATTATTTTATACGTTAACTTGCTTTATTTTATTATTTTATGGCCTCTGTATAATGTATGTTTATAAAGATACATTTCCTATGCTATAAAAATGATATATACTTACTTTATAATGTTATCATGAAAAATAATAATAATAGTAATAAATAAATACTTTAGCATACTTTAACAAAGGAAATGCTTTGATAATGGAATATAAGTTTGGGTTTGTTATTGAAGCGTACCCACTCGTATTAAGAGAGGGCTAAATAAGACAAAGAATTTAAAGGTGTTGTATCAACTTCCACCAAGTGAGGATATCCAAGAGAAAATAAGACCGACCTCCCATAAGCGAGAATTCTCGAGGAAAAGTATGTTAAAATTATGACCGTAGGTATTTTCAGTTGGGTCGCTCCCCTAGTTCCCCATTCGGTAGTGCATACTCGGTACATACATCAAGGCCCATGAGAAAGATAAAAGACTTTGTGATAAAGAATGAGATAAAATTATGGTATAATATCTTATAATAAAGTACAAAGTAATGATTTCATGACACAACATAACTGGACTTTCATAAAAGATTGTTTTTTTATAAGTAAAATATTTTATGAGAATTACATTGTACTTAATGAGCAAAAGTTCACATTTTATGAGTATCTATGCTATAGGTACCAAAGAAAAGAAACCTCTGATTTAATTGATAGGTTAGTCGGATGTGAGGCACAAGCAATGAAATATTACTTCTGTATATGTTCTTATCATGAGATAAATGATTTTAATTATGTAAGTTTGATGTTATTTAAAAATATACTTATAACTTGGCATTATAATCCGCAATGTATGCTTTCATTAAATTAAACTTGAAAATGTATTTCAATTCAATAGAATGTAAACAAATGTTTTTCAAAAAATCCAAAAGAGAAAATATTTTGATTTAAATAAATGCACAACACAAGAGGTTCTGTCAAAAAGACCTAAACTGTCTAAGGTGAGCTTGGAATTTAAGTGGTCTGTATGTGACCCCTTTCCTCACCTGAGAGCCTTTTATAGTTGCGCATTATTTAAATCACCCTAATAAAAATTTTTAAACAAATTTAAATAAAATTTACTTAACCATCGAGAAATATTTTACTTGTTTTCAAAATTTAAATAAATAGTTAGTTATGAATATAAATATCTTAAAAAGAAATAAAAGTATAAAAAAAAATTATCATGAATTTTCATTATCTAAGTTTCTCTTCTTCAATGAATAAACTAAGAAGGTAAGTAGTTAATAGTATGAAAAGTTGGATCGTTACATGAATTCAGTGGTGACCTCTATTTCTCCATTTAAGGCTCTAGTGCAAAATTCACTTTTTCAAGTATACCTACTAGGATCTGGAAACTACTATTCGAATACTAAAATGACCAACATGAGTTTCTTCGAGCGTCATTGACTTGATATTATTTCCATATTAAGGTAAGAGTTCAATTACCTGATTTTATATCTGTTTGATTTATAATTTTATTATTGTTTATTTTTGAAAAATCGTGATTTCACGATGATTTAACAAATTGTTGGATTATATTAGGATTTGACTGTGCGGATTATTTTATATTGTAATTATATGGGAAAATAACAATATGCTTCCTATGTTACAATAAATCCCAAAATAATGCTAAGTTGATTTGATTCATGGATGCGTGGTTATTATGAATTACTACATGTTGTACATACTATAGGATCACACATTTGATTTCCATTATTGCATTATGCTAGTTTAGATCGCTGGCGAATTACTACAGCACTAGGTGAAAAACCTAGGCTCCTATGCAGGTTTTTAGTTGACATACCCACGGGTAGTGTCAGAATGCTGGGTACCTCTGCTACAGAGGTATTACATGGCCATGATGGGATAATAAGAGCTTACTCATATACATGATTGATTTATGATATGTACAATTATGTGGATTTGGTTTTGATTTTGAATATGTAATTATGCTAGATGCCAATTTTTTTATAAACTTAGTTTATAAAAAGAATTTGGAAAAGATATTAACTATACAGGTTTAATAAAATTGCATCCATTCAAAAAGGTAATTAAATTTCTACTGAGCAAGTGAATACTCACCCCCTTACTTCTCTTACTTTCAGGTGTATGTATAATTGAGATAGCAATCCCAGTGATTAGATGAGCTGCATAGCTTGTATAGATAGTTCTACTCTAAATCCCTAGTAGGTGTTCGTACTTTGTTATCCTTCGTTCCTTATTCAGTTATTTAGTCAAGATTAGTAAGTGGATGTATGAGAATGATTTTATTGTTAAATTGAGTATTTAGAACAACAAGTGATTTTATGTAACACATTTTAGACATTGAATTAAATATTTCAGTTAAACTCAATTTATCAAAATTTATGACTTCTCAATAAGTTCTAAAAGAAATAGCTAAAATTTTCTTAAATTTTGATGAGTATTTCTCTAATGAAATTAAAATTAATAAGTGTTTTAATGAATAAGGAAATTATAATGATTTGAGGATGAAAACGAAATTATCTAATACTTGATTTCTCTTAAATTTTATAAAATTAATATTTTATTATATTTGCACTTAAAATTATTAAAAATCATGGTTTTGAATTTTCAATCATGACATACATGCATATTATTTTTCTATTTTTAATTACTTTGATTATGTCTTGAACCATGATAGAGAAAATACTTAATCAATATATGTCCTTTGTACAAGAATTTAAGTATATATCTTTTAACTTTTCAACTGTATAATATTATACTGCTTATTATTTCTTTTTTTCCCCCCTATTTTTCAGTTCCTTCCTCACCTTTTCTTCCCAAATTCATTAGCGTGTAGTCGTCTAAATAAATATATTTCTAAAATAATGTCAGCATTGTAAAAAACTTAGTATAATTCTAAATAATATCGTTTCTTCTTAGTTTTACGTTTCCATCAGCAATGTGCAATTAAATAAATGTATCTTCCATGATATTTCGGAAATATGGTGGTTCATATTCGAATGTGCAAATATACATTGCCTGCTATTCTGATCAACATCTAAACTTTTCTATGAATTTTTGTTTTCGTAAGACATACATTGCACATGCTTATTATTTTTCTTTTTTGAATTAATTTAATAGAGTGTTGGACCATATGATAGATAAAATACTGAATCAATATGTTTTATTTGTACAAGAATCTTAATTTAATTGTATATCTTGTAACTTATAAACAGTATAGTATTACAATGGCTACTATGTCATACTGGAAATCTAAAATTGTGACTTTTAGTAAGTTTAAGTGAAAATATAATATAATATTACTAAATTTAGGAGAAATCAAGTATTATAAATTCTATAACCATTAAAAAGTCTTATTAATTTTTAATTACTTAAGAAAAATACTCGATAAATTTCAAGGAAATTTCCAACTATCTCATTTGAATACTTGTTAAGAATTCATAAATTTTGGTAAATTGAGTTCAACTGAAAACTTTAGTTCAACGTCCAAAATAATTTACATAAAATCACTTCAAGTTATAAGTTTTCAAATTAATAATAAAACCATCCTCATACATCCACTTAGTAAGTTTACTGATCTTGGCTAAATAATTAAACAAGAAAATAAAGTTAACAAAGTATAGACACCCACTATAGATTAAGAATAGAACTACATAAACAAGTTGCACAACTTGTCTAATCTATTAAGACGACTACTACAAATAGTCAAACACCTGAAAGTGGGAGAAGAAGAGGGGTGAACATTCACATGCTCAGTCAAAATTCAATCATCTTTTTGAGTAGATGCAATTTTACCAAACTTGCATGGTTAATACATTTTCTAAAATTCATTTATAAATAAAGTTTATAAAATAGTTAATATTTAGGATAATTACATATTCAAAACACAAATCAGAAATACATGATTGTATATATATCATATATTAACAAATATAAATAAGAGGTCTCATCCTCCCATTACAAACCTGTAATACCCCTTATTAAAAGTACACAGTATTCTAACACTACCTGAAGGTGTGTCAACCAAAAATATACGCAGGGACATAGGTCTTTCACTTAGTACTATAGCAACTCACCTGCGATCTAAACTATAATGATGCAATAATGGAACTCAAGTACGTGATCTTATGGTATGTATAATATGTAACAGGATATGTAATGACCATGCAAAATATAACCAAACAATACTTTTAAAAATACCACTTGGCATTATTTTGGAGTTTACTATACCATGGGTAGCTAAATCTATTCCATTACCCCATAATACAGTTTTACAAATTTGAATAGAAGTCACACAATCTAATTCTAGAATAATTCAAGATTTCCCAACAGTTTATCAAAATATCGTATCATTCACAATTTTTCACAAATCAGTAATAATGCAAAATTTAAATCAAAACATATATAAAACAAGGTAATTGAACCCTTACCTCAAGATGGTAGCTATACCAAGGTAACGACACTCAAAGAAACTCCCGTTGCTCATTTGGGTGCTCGGACGGTCGTTTTGTAATTCCCAAAAACTCACTTTGAAAAGTAACTTTTCTAACGGAGTCTCAAAATCAGAAATGAAAGTCACCATTCAATTCCTAGTGCCCAAAATAGTAAGGTTACACATATAATTTGTCAAATTTGGGTTCCGGACTGAGACCCGGGTTATGGCACGTAAAACGACACTATTCATTGGACTCGAAATTTGTGCCACTTCGAAACATATCGATATTATATATCAAAACTCGTTTCTTGATCTCATTAAATCCAAATTGAAGTCAAAATTTAGTTTTGAGGTCCCAAGCCTTAAACGGACTTTAAATCCTCTAATTACAAAAATATCTCTTTTTAGAATTTAATTTGAAAAAATCTACTTTTTCCAAAATATTTAGAAAAAAACGATCTTTGCTGAATAATTACAAAAGTACCATTTTTCAAAAAATATTTCAGAAGCTATCATTATCATAGAACTATTTAGGAAAATATCACATTCAAAAATATTTCAAAAAAATATCAACTTTGTTGTTTATGTGTAAAAACGTCATTTTTTCATAAATATTTCAAAATCTAGTAATTTTCTAATCTCAACACAAGATCCAATCTCAATAGTAACAGACTCTAGACCAATACTATTCAATTTTGCTAAAATATCACTTTTTGACCTGAATCAGAAATATATCACATTTTCAATTTAAGATTTCTCTCAAACCGACGATCAATTTAGTACAACACCATATTTATTCATGATTCAATCTCCTCTATCACCTCATATTACTTTCATGGCCATAGAAACAACTTCAAAAAAATAATTATATAAATGCGATAGATTAATTTGTAAAACGACTAAAAACTCTCTCAGAAACTAGCGACTGAGGTGAGTAAATGCTAAACGGACGAAGTTTGGACTTGCCGTCTATTGTAGTGATTAGTAGTAGCTAGTTTTAGTTGAGAATTTACGAAGAATAAAAAGGAAGAAGAAGAAAAAGTAAGAAAAGAAAAAGAAATAGAAACAGAGAGAGAGAGAGAGAGGTTGACAGCATGGGAAAAAAAGAAAAGAGGGGAATGTATCTAAAACCAAAAGTGGATTTCAAAACTTATATAAAATATTATATTATATTTTATTTCTTTTAATAATTTTTTAACGATAAAAGTGACAAGAATATCTTTGAAAAATTTGAGTTTTTACACACTAAGCAGTCTTTATTGACCATGCTTTTTTTTTTTTCTATTTCTGCTCCTTCATTAACTTTTCTTCCCAAATTCATAAATATATATATATATATACATATATATATATATACATATATATACACTAGAATTGAGGCAAGTGCTACTGTCATTTAAATAAAAATTTACTTTTTCTAAAATCACACATTTACATAGTCAATTGAGAAAATGATTAAAAATAAAGAGCTACTTGTAAAGTTATTATAATAATATGCTATTTTTAGTCTTTTAAATTTATAATTATCTTCTAGTACTAATAATGGTCTAGGTTCTCATTAAGTGATGATTAGTATCACATTAAAATATTACTTTTAAGTAAAAACAATCAAATAGACAATAGTCATGAGCAAAGAATTGATACTTACAAAATAACGAAAAAAAAGGGAAGGCATTAGGACCATTTTTACTAGAAAATCTGAGAAGACAGAAAAAATTTGGAAACGATAAAATGAAATAAATAGAAAATGGAAACAAAACAATCATACACTAAAAGATAAAAGCAAAAAAGTAGCTAGAAAAATATGTATATGAAATCTTATTTAAACTTTATTTAATTGAAATGAACTTTTTCATCTTTTCCTTTTTCATTTTTAAATGATATCTAGTTAACAAAAAAAAAAACAACTTGAAGAAAAATTTTAAAAGAAAATATTTATCTGCACTTGTTATTATTTGTTTTTGTAAGATATCATCCTCTAAATATATATGGCAGCATTCATAAGGGGAAAAAAATAACCTGCAAAAAATCTTTTTAACATTTAGAAAAAAAAGCTATGGAAATACGTCACACAAAAAAATTCAACATGCTTAAAAAAAAAAAAAGGAAAGAAAGAGAAGATATATTAGGTTTAGATTATCACAAAAAAATAACTATCACAATAAAAATATTAAAAAAAATAATATAAGTAGCTGGAACACTACACAATTCGCAAGATATATTCATTTTTTTTATATTTGTTATAGATATATATATATATTTATATATATATATATAACAATGTATGTCGTATAATGTCCTTAATGAATTTGCGAAAAACATTTCTAACTTCTATAATAATGTTGGAGTTTTGGAGTCAGTCGGTTCTTCTTAGTTTTATTTTTCATGTCAATACCGAAAATTCAAAACTGTGACCTTTAGTAATTTTAAGTGAAAATATAATAAAATATAAATTTTATAGAATTTAAGAAAAATCGTGTATTAGATAATTTCGTTTTGATCCTCAAATTATTATAAATTCCTTATTCATTAAAAGACTTATTAGTTTTAATTTTATAAAAAAATTACTCATCAAAGTTTTAAAAAAAATTCAACTATCTCTTTTAAAACTTGTTGAGAAATCATAAACTTTGATTAATTGAGTTTAACTAAAATATTTAGTTCAATATCCAAAATATATTACACAAAATCAATTATTATTTTGAATATTTAATTTAACAATAAAATCATCCTCATACATCCACTCACTAATCTTGGCTATATAGCTGAACAAGGAAAGAAGAATAATAAAGTACAAACATCTACTACGGGTCTAGAGTAGAACCATCTGTACAAGTTATGCAGCTCATTTGACCACCAGAATTACAACTCTAATTAGACATACACCTGAAAGTGGGAGAAGTAGGGGGGTGAACATTCATATGCTTAGTAGAAATTCAATTACCTTTTAGTATGGATGCAATTTTATCAAACCTGCATGGTTAATATATTTCCAAAACCCATTTATAAACAAAGTTTAAAAAACAATTAATATCCAGAATAATCTCATATTAAAAACCGAAACCAAATTTATATAATTTTACATATCACAAATCGTCCTATCCCATGAGCTCACATCCTCTTATCACAAATCAGAGTATATCGTACTACGTGTACTAAGTACTCTCTATCTAATACTTATCCCAAAAAACTGGAGGGACACCTATGTGTCTAAGCCTACCGAGACGGAGGGGCAACTGAATGCCTACACCTAGGGAATGGGAGTAATCAGAAAATCCCAGTGCGGGTTTACGAGCTCTCACCAAAGACAGATGTACTGGTCTGCCAACTACAATACCGTAATGCTTAAGATGTATCTCATATGTGATCCTATGGTATGTACAACATATAACAAGATACATGTAATAATCGTGCAAAACATAACCAAACAATACTTCAAAACTCTATTTGATATTATTCTGGAATTTACTCTACATTGAATAGGAAATTCTTTAAATCACCCCAAGATACGATTTTATAAATATATATAGAGTCACACAGTCCAATTCTAGAATATTCTAAGATTTTTCATTAGTTCATTAAAATATTATTTAATTCACAATTTTTCACAAAATAGTCATAATGCAAATTTTAAATTAAATCATATATAAAACTATGTAATTGAACTCCTACCTCGATATGGTAGCAATACTAAGCTAACGATGCTCGAAGAACTCCCGTTGGTCACTCACGTATTCGAAGGATAGTTTCTGGATCCCGGTAAGTCTACTTGAAAAAGTGACTTTTCCACCGGAGCCTCAAATGGAAAAACGGAGGACACCACTAAATTTAAAGTACCTAAAAATAATAGATTAGACATATATTTTATCAAAAAAAGTCGCGTGCAAAACTGGTCTGTGGCACACAAAATGTGCAATTTTTATGCCACGAAATTTTAATTTTCGTTTTATAACGAAACATAGTGGTATTTTATATCAAAATTTATGTCTCGGTCTCATTGAGTCTAAATTCGAAGTAAGAACTCAGTTTCAAGATCCCTAGCTTTAGTTACACTCACAAATTCGAGAATTTCATAAATACCACTTTTTGGAAACAATTCAAAAAAAGTCCACTTTTCCCAAAGTATATAGAAAAATATCATTTTTCTGATTATTTGCATATATACCACTTTTCTGAAATATTAAATAAGTTATAAGAATCAAAAAATTATTTCAGAAAATATCATTTTTGAAAATATTTTAAAAAATGTCAAATTTACTAATTATTTGTAGAAAATGTCATTTTTGCAATAATAATTTGGAAAGTAATACTTTTCTAATACCAGCCCAAGTCCCAAATCTGAATAGTAATAGACTCTATTCTAACACTATTTAGTTTTATAATAATATAACTTTTGTCTCAAATTAGAAAAATATCACTTTTTTCAATTCATGATTTCTCTCTAACTAGATATCAATTTAGCATAGCGCTACCATATTTATTAATGATTCAATCTTTTCTTCCTCCTTCGTATAATTTTTATGGCCATATAAACAACTTCACAAAAATAATTGTTTAAAAATCATAAATTACTTTGTAAAATGACCCAAAAAACTCAAAATCAGCTTACCGGAGTTGATTTGTTAGAAAATAATGGCTGCTGAGGGTTGGGGAAAGCTTGGGCTTGCCATCTATAGTGGTGGCTGGTTCTTGGTTGAAGGTTACAATGAAGAAAAAACTCAAAATCGGCTTACTGGAGTTGATTTGTTGGAAAGTAATGGTTGTTAAGGGTCGGGGAAAGCTTGGGCTTGCCATCTATAGTGGTGGCCGGTTCTTAGTTGAAGGTTAAGACGAAGAAGAAGAAGAAGAAAAGAAAAAGGAAAAGGAAAAGAAAGAGAGAGAGAGAGATTGTGGGATAAGAGGAAATTAATAGAAGGTGTATTAAAAATTTAAAAGTAGGTCTCACCACTTAATTAAAATATTATTAATTTATCACCACTTAATTAAAATATTATTAATTTATTTGTAGTTCTAAAAATTATTGTCACAGGAAAGACTACGAATCTATTAGGAACAAGACGTCTTCTTCGCTTTTGCGAGAGAATGAGGCGGCAAACTTTGATGAATATATATATATATATATATATATATATAAAATAGCATATACATAATTTTATTACAGTATTAAATGCGTAAATTTTGATCAGATCACCACCATGCAGTTTACGTGTACAATAACTCAAATATTTGAAATCATTAATTCAATTTAAGCTGCTAAAGGTGTAAATTATGATCAAATCACCTCCAAGCAATTTATGTGTAAATTAGCTCAAAGATTTCAAATATATAACTCTATCAAAGTTCTTAAATGCTTTTTTCTAAAAAAAAATAACGATAAAATTAAATTAAAGTAAAGTTCATAATAATAAGCGCTATTAACGAGAGCTAAAAGAACAAACAAAAACCAACTAAATTGAGAAATTGGCATAAAGGAAAATGAGGAATTCGCATTGTGAGTTAACACGAAACTAAATTTAGACACGTAGAATTGCCGTGGAAGCAGCCTTTCCGGTCGCATGTCTAATATTTTACGTCCAATATATTTGTCAAAGTCATCAATTTAATTATTAAAATACGAAAGCTAAAAAGCCAGCTTAAAATTACTATTGTAGAAAATTTCTTTTATGGTAATTTAGTTCATTCTTCATGGCCACCGGATCATATAGGAGAGTGCATATATAATTTGGGTTATTGATCGAGGGAGATAATTATATTAGAATATACTTTCTTTTACGATGCATGCGAAAATTATAATTAAGAAACTAACATAAAAGCACGAGTTATAAATTTAGATATTATCTAAAATCTACTTGCTAGGTATGGAAGCTAAAATTTCTATGCAATTACACTGATAATAAGGAAGAATTTCCTTTGTAAGTTTTCTTAAGATTTCTTCTAACATCTAAAAAAAAAATCTCTTTCAACTCCAAAATATCAAAACAAATAGCATGTTCAAACTTTAGGGAGGGTTCGATAAGGATGGCATTTAAAAGGAGACCAAATTCAAAGTAAATTTCCTGACTAAAAAATTTA
>JXTB01000530.1:220957-277718 GCA_002914805.1 Parasponia andersonii | reverse complement strand
TATTGTACCAAATGTTTTAATTTTGTATTTAGCACACGAATAATTATTGGGAATTTAAATATTTATTAACTCATAGAAAGTAAGAAGTCCTTTTGGGTTTTTTTTAACATAAAAAACCTACAACGAAGAAAAAAAAATTGTCAAACAAAAAATTTCTTTTAATTAATGCTCGATCGGAATATAAAGTTACAAATTTTCTAGCTAAAATCAAACCATTAATTAAATATTGGCCTTTCATTTAAAAAGAATATTGGGTTTGTTTTTCCCCAACAACATCACATTATGAAATGTTTTTTTTTTGCCTCAATTATTAAGTTGATTTTGATTTTGATTTCCTTTTTCTCTTTCCTTATTACGTAATATGAAGTACAGTGATATATGAGTAGTTTTGGATTCTATTCCCTTAATTTTTTATTTCTTTTTGGAATGGTTATTCTAGGTGGGATTGCTTACAAGGAATCGAATTGGAATAGATATACGTAAATGTGACTTATAAAAGGTTGAAAAAATATATCCACACATAAAGAAAAAATAAAATTCTCTATTGAAAACTCTTTCAATATATTTATTTAAATTATTATGTTATTCCCTTGATCATTTGTAGCATTATCATTGAAATAAACCACTTTTTTGTTCTATGTTTTTTGTCTTGAGATATTTATATTTTGTCCATAAGTTAATTAAGATGTTATAATTTGATCGATAACTTAGAAATTTTTTTCAAGAAAACTTTAAAGTACTGGCAGTTCTATTTGTAGCTGAAGAAAATGGCCAAGGGTTATTTTTGGAGCAAAGTAGTATACCAAGGTAAAATAGGGCACCTTAATAATACATATTAATAAAAGAGTTCATTTTCATCTAATTTTCTACTCTTGCTTCTGCATTATCTATCATACGGCATAATGCATTATGCATGCAATTCGAAAGTAAATATTTTTTACCATATTATGAATACTGCAATGCTCTAAAATTAAATAAATTAAGCCATATGACATATATGAAAGGTAAAATTTTTTGGTGATTTCGTAGTAGTACAGCTTCGCAAACGTGTCGCCACATATACACTTAAGATAATACCTAGTCAAATTAAAGTTGCAATCTGTAACTGAAAGGGATTTGTTTAAATCCTTTACCGCGCATGCATGAAAGCTAAATTTGATTAACAATTTAATGCATTTTTTTTAAAATAACTATTAGATTCACAGCTACTTTTTACTAAAATATATAAATAAATTTCCTAAAATTGGCCACTCTGATTGCATTGCAGCTTTCGCAACTTGAAAACCGGTAGTAGTACATAACCAGTGCAGTCATCATCTGATCTGGCAACCCAATCCTGGCCTTCCACGCGGCAAAATGAAGTACATTTATAATTTATCACCATTTTTTAATTTTTTTGGGGGGTAATATTGGAAATTACCGGTAGAATCGGTAATTGAGATTTAAAAATTATCACGCAAGTTTTTTTTTTTTTTTTTTACCAAGTTCTGTTTTGGGTTTGGAAATGCTATAAATGGGACGTGGAGAACGCTGAGTGCATATGTGGCGACACGTTCGCGTTCACATCACCTCCGCCAGTTATGTCTTAGCTGGTATAGTTGCCTTTGCCATATCCCCCTACTTTTTCGCTCTTTAGGTGAGTTATGTCACTCTGTGTGCAACCCTATTTTAATACATTGACTCTCCAGGATAACTATGCGCCTAGTCTTTTACACGTGTCAAATAAGACCACTACCCACTTTTAAAGGGGGAAAAAAAAATATGCTGCGAACCGTTGGAGAAAATAAACTGAGTCAAAATTTATGTCCTCAGCCTTTCTTTCTTTCTTTCTTTATTTCTTTCTTCTCTTTTNTTTTTTTTTTTTTTTTTTTACCAAGTTCTGTTTTGGGTTTGGAAATGCTATAAATGGGACGTGGAGAACGCTGAGTGCATATGTGGCGACACGTTCGCGTTCACATCACCTCCGCCAGTTATGTCTTAGCTGGTATAGTTGCCTTTGCCATATCCCCCTACTTTTTCGCTCTTTAGGTGAGTTATGTCACTCTGTGTGCAACCCTATTTTAATACATTGACTCTCCAGGATAACTATGCGCCTAGTCTTTTACACGTGTCAAATAAGACCACTACCCACTTTTAAAGGGGGAAAAAAAAATATGCTGCGAACCGTTGGAGAAAATAAACTGAGTCAAAATTTATGTCCTCAGCCTTTCTTTCTTTCTTTCTTTCTTTCTTTCTTTCTTTCTTTCTTTCTCCTCTTTTTTATTTTAATACTCAATCTAGATATTTACAATAATATGCACAAAATTCAGATTTTATGTGTTTGTACATAATTTGATTGATTTATGTTACGTTACTATCTTGAACCCAAATTTGATAAATAGCCTGATTGAGTAATAATGTTACGTTCCTAGTAACATATATGAAAAAAATTATTATTTACGTAAAACCTTACGTAACCATATCACCAGAGAGGGGGGTGGAAACCTGCGTAACTAGAAGATCAACGGCTGAACCAATCACACGATTCATTTGTTTTTCTAACTAATCATATGCTTTTTATTCAAGCTAAGCACCAGTCAACATCAATAGTTAACACTTCCTTAAATTGTCTTATGATTGCACGGCGAGGATGGTTCAGCAGATGAAAAGCCAGCCTAACACGTGTACGGTGAGCAAGCCGTCTACTTAGATTTTTTATCTCGTGAATGAGGTCATAGGATCAGTTTCTCGTGTACGGGTAAATAAATGTGGAAAATGAAAAAACGGAAATAATTTAACGTTAGAGAGCACGATTCACACGGTACAACGAATATTCCCCTATCTAGGGTGAAAATTCATTTATCGCGATATTTTGAAAATCTCGTTCGTCTTCCCCAATTCAGACCCTATATAAAGAAAAAGGGCCTCCATTGTTCAAGCGCTCAAAACCAGTGATTTATATTTTATTCCAAGAGAATTCTCTGGTTCTACTCAACAATGGCGTGTAAGAAATCTTTAGCTCAACGCCTCTTCAACATCTACAAATTCTCCACCAAAAGCCTCACCAGCTGCCGGATTTCTCCATCCACGGCCCAGAGTCGGGTTCCCCGGAGCCCTAATCGGTCTAGTCTCGCTCCGGATCCAGGAGACAATGCCGTTTTCAGCCGCTTCCTCCACAAGAAGGCGACTCAGCCGGCGGTGCTCCGGTCTCTGCCAACGGGAGAGAACCTGATCGAGAAGCTCAGGGAAATCGGAATTGGCCGTGACCGGATCCGATTGGATGGCCTGACTCCTCCGCCGTCGCCGTTGCCTCCGGCCACGGCGGCGGAGAGGTCGGGGCTTACGGTTGAGGAGGCGAGGAAGTTACTTAGGGTTACGCAGTTGGAGGCGGTGAAATCGAGGCTGAGGGAGGTTCAGAAGAGCTGGATATCGTATCCGGAGTTTATTCGGATCTGCGAGGAGGGTTGTTCGGATCCGGATCAGGCCCGAGAGTTCGCCAAAATGCTGGACGACAGTGGAAGCGTCGTCGTTTTTGGGAACGCCGTACTACTCAGGCCTGAGCAGGTTAATTCTCCTTCCCTGGCTAATTCTTTTATTATTCAAAACAATACGAAAATGATAATATATATGTTTTTTCTTCCTTTTTTTTTTCAATTTTTGTTTTGTTTTAATTATTTGAGATTTTCAGATTCCGCTTGTCATGGTCTTAAAAGGGTTAAATTCTTTTCAGGAGATTCACGTATTGTTAATAGTTTTTTTTTTTTAAATGGAAATTGGTTTTTCAATTTTTGGGAACTGATAATTTTCGTATGATTTTTTTTTCTTTTTTCGACAGGAGAATGAAACTTTGTTGTTTCGCCAGATCAAAACGTGTTAAAGGATACCCACGTTTGTGATGGGACTTATTGGGAGAACAAATTACAAATATAAACCCCCTTTCAGTTTCAAGTTTCAACAATGCCTCGAGAAAAATTTTTTCCCCCATTACCTATGGTCTTTGGGATAAAAACCCATGCCATATGATATTTATGATAATTAGTCCTCTCAAAGTATTTTACCTTTTAAAAAAAAAAAGAAGAGATTTTTAATCAATTTTGGAGTAAAGTAGATGACAATTTGAAAAATTGAAATAAAAACATGATAACTTTTCCATTCGCCCAGTAAAGGGGGAAAAGGAGAAGCAATTTACTTTTCTTTTCTTTTTTTTTTTTTTAAGTAAAGTTATTTTAAAGTGGGGTGGACATTCATTCCACTGTATGCAACTACGAAAACACAACTTTGTTTTTTCTGCCTTTAGGGGTAGGGAAAATGAGTTAAATTTTAGAGATATGAAAAATATTTAGGTTTTTCTTTTTCTTTTTTTTTTTTTTGAAGAGATTAATGTTTTTGTGAATTAGGAATACCAGACTTTTAGATTTTTCTATTATTATTACTATTATTGCTATTTTGAGTTTAGGCTCAGGTGCTAACATGAGTTTGGGCCTCATTATGTGTCATATATATATATACTCACACATATATATTTTAGGTCGGCGAGGAAGTGTCAATAATATAGTCAATTACCAAATTTTGCGGAGAAGAGGGCGGTGGTGTGTGTATTACCAAATTTTTGTTAAGCTAAATGATGTGACCTAAATTAATAGTTTGGAATATAGGTTTTTTTCCCCCCTTGTTTTCCAAAGATATTGGCTTTTTTCATGTCCTGATTATACTATATAGTTTGCTCACACGCAATCCTTTGGTTCGTGTTGTCACCTTATGGGTACCAACTGTTCGGTTGTCTTTTTCTTAAATTAGACCATTACATTATTGGGAGTGTCCCGTTTGTGCTTTGGTTAGCTCATGCTTCGGTAAAGCCTTCTCATCAAGCCAAACTTGCAAACTCAATTAAAGCATTTTAACGTTCGGGTTTGCTGTTTTCAATTTGGATTTGTTTTCTTCAATTTGGATTTGTTTTCTTTGCTACTTTTCCCCTACTTCCTTGCACGAAAGGGCCCAATCATTTAATGTCTCAACATTTTATTTAAGGATGACTAATCTAACATTTTATATTGTCAATTACATCTCATAAGGTCCTAACAAATAGGACAGTGTAGGCTGAATCATCTTTTACTCCAACGTGTTTGTATTGCCTTATTTCAGGTAGCCAAAGCCATACAAGAACTCATTCCAGTACCAGAACTCAACCCCAATGATCCACGAAGGAAAGAACTTGAAGAGATGGAGAACCAAAAGGCGGAGATTGACCTACGAGCTGAGTCCCTAGTCCGAAAGGAGCTATGGTTCGGCCTGGCATACCTCATGGTTCAAACCGCGGGGTTCATGAGGCTCACCTTTTGGGAGCTCTCATGGGACGTGATGGAGCCCATTTGCTTCTACGTTACTTCGATATACTTTATGGCTGGCTATGCCTTCTTCCTAAGGACCTCCAAAGAGCCTTCTTTTGAAGGGTTTTTCCAAAGCCGGATTAGTGCTAAACAAAAACGCCTGATGAAGCTCCATGATTTTGATGTTGGAAGGTATAATGAGCTGAAGAAAGCTTGTTATCCCTACTCAACGCCATATTCGACCGCTTCTTCATCATTTGATAAGTCGGAAAAAGTCCAATTGGGCGTTGTACATGATTGATTAATGTCGTAACAGTGTATTACAATGAAATAAGAAAAAAAACAAAAAGAATAGAACACAATTTTGTCTAATAAATTCATGTTTTGTTATTAGTTTATCTTTTTAAGAAGTGAAAAAGAAAATGGTAATCGGCTTATTAACTTAGAGGATTAAAGAAAAGTAAATTGTTTTAAAGTCTTAATGGTTTGTCACGCTTTAATTTGCGGGAAATTAACCGTGGAGAATGTAATAGTACAAATATTACGTTTCGAAAAAGAGAGGGTTGGTATAGATTTGGTCAACTTGTTTGAGAATGGAGTCGCAAATCAAACTCTGGGAAAAGAATGTCAGAAATTGTCAAAGATGGTTAATAAATTTTTCCCAAAATCTCGCCATTAGGGTGTTTCCAACATAGTTGGCTGTGAGGTCATGAGGTGATAAAACTTATCTGATTGGGTTTTGGCCATTCAAACCGGGTGGCTCCATGCGCACGAAAAGCTGATACAGGTGACTATTAAGCCATACTTAACCAGTCGTAGTTTAGCCGTCCAACTGGGATTAACTGAAAGAATCGAGAAGCCAAAAATCTGGACCATGTATTTGGAATACGTAATTATTTAATTCTGCCAACTTTTTAATCTCAGTTCGGTAAAATGGATAGGGGCGTAATGTTGTGCTGAGAGGCACTTAGCACCGTATGCTAATAGCTATATCGAAACCACATGTAAATTTTGTGATGTATTTTTATATTCATTAATGCATGCTGCTAGAATGTACTTCTTAGCATTTTTCATATGAAAATCTCAGAGTACGGTAATATGAACCAAAGCAACGTAGAGACGGGATTAATAATCATTTTCTGTCGTACTTGTATGAGTATTTATCTTAAGGAAAGTTAATGGGTGTTTATATCAACAAAATTGGAGAGATTGAGAGGCCTTCGACAAACGCATATCCATAATTAATACTTTTATTTGAAATTACGTTACTATCATTATACACATTTTAGCATTTGATTCGAAAATAAATTTTGATTTCATGTGAGTAAATAGGGGCATTTTTAAGCCAACTTGTAAAATCTTGTTTTTATCAAGGGCAAAAGGGTCTTTTGACCAAATTTAAAAAAAAAATTTAAGCCAACTTGTAAAATCTCGTTTTTATCAAGGACAAAATGATTTTTTGACCAAATTTAAAAAAAAAATCGGATTTTTTTCTTCTCTCTCCCCTCCGATCTCTGCTCCCTCAGTTTCTCCCTCACCCGCTCATCTCACTCTCTCTGCTCTCTCATTCTCGCTCGCTCTCTCTCCGATCTCATTCTCTCCAGCTCATTCTCTCTCACTCTTGTCTCTCGTCTCTCTCTCTCTCTCTCTCTCTCTCCCGCTCGTTCTCTCCCTTCCTCGTCGAGCCACCGGAAGACCGAGCCCCGCCGAGACGCACCGCCGGCCATCGTCGTGCCCCACCAACGACCGACGAAGCTTCTCCACGCCGCCAGTTGCCGTGCCGCCCACCCACAGCCACCGTCGAGCCTCTCGTCGCCGAGAAACACCGTTTTGGGTCGCGGAGAACTTTGAATTTTTGGCGTCGTTTCGGGCCGTTTCAGGTCGTGTTCTTAGGCTCATATCGTCGAGAGGAACCTAAAGGTATATATTACGCGATTCCATTTTGCCCGGATTAAAAGTTCCCATTTTTGTGTATTTTTGAGCTCGGGTTCGACTTTTGATCCAACCGTTAGATTTCGTTTTTGTTGTTATTTATGGAATGTACTCGGATTTAGTGATCGGCATGAAAAACCATTTCTAACGGCTTGAATTTTGTCTCGTTTTACGTGACATCGGTTCAGTGTCGACCCGGACCTGAACTGCTCGAATCATATGTCTAATCTAGCTATTTTGGGTGCTAGGAGTTTGGTAAAGAGGTTTGTTTGTCGATTCGAAACTCCGTTGAGGAGTTGATTTTTCACAAGTAAGCGATCGAGGGCCTAGAATTGGTTCCCGACCCTCCGAGCGATCGTTCAACGGCACCTTGGGAACCCATTGGCGTGATATCACTATTCTAGTGAAGTAGGAGTTCAATTACCAAGTTTTATACTTATTTTGATTTAAAATGTGTATTATGATATATTTCTTGAAAATGTCGATTTTCTTAGAATTCAATGGTTTGATTGGATATTAGATAAAATTGTGAATTATTAAAATATATTAGATTGTTCTGAGATTGGTTGTTATAATTTTTATGCAGGTTTAAAATTTTGGTTTTGGGAAAATACAGCCGTTATGCTGCCCGATTTATTAAAATACTTGATGCATGGTTATTACACACTCTATAACATATTGTACCTATAATAGGATCATGTACTTGAGTTCCATTTTAGTTTCATAGTATTTAGATCGCTGGCGAGTTGCTGCAGCACTAGGTGAGAGACCTAGGCTCCTACGCAGGATTTGTTGACACATCTCCGGATAGTATCAGGATGCTGGGTACCTCTATTACAGAGGTATTATAGGACCGTGATGGGAGGATGAGAGCTCATGTATATACTTGTACTTGGTTGATTTATGATATGTACAATAACGAACATGATTACTTATGATTTTGATTTCTTTGCAAACATATTTTATAAATGGATTTTGGAAATGTGCTAACCATGCAGGTTTGAAAAGTTGCATTCATATCAAAAAGGGTAATTGAAATTCCTACTGAGCATTTGAATACTCACCCCCTTTCTTTCTCTTCTCAGGTGGTTTACAGTGTGACTTGGGCAACTTTGGGCGGAGTAATCCAAGAAGAAGTTTATCCAAGTTTTGTGGTTAGTAATTACTTAGATATTTACCTTAGATTTGTAATAATATTTAAGCCTTATACTTTGGATTTAGTCTGCATTATCTATAATGCCCATTGGTGATGACGATGTGATGCATATTAATATTTTATTTATATTATTAACTGTTTATGTCAAGTGGTGATCATAAACTGTGGGAATTTAAAAATTTGAACTATTTTTGTAAACTAGTTGTCGTTTTTTTATTATTTTCTAAAATAAATTATGAATTTCCACTTGTGAAATTCTTTTTCTGCCACTGACTCAGAGTTTGGGTCGTGACACAACTGAGGTTAGTTTAGTTGGTACAAAGTTTGAGAGATGTGTATGTGAGTTTAGATAATCAGAAGTTCAAATTTTAATATTCTGTGTTATTTTTTAAAAAAATTTGTAATAACCGGTGATTATTAGTTAAACTCCGATTTTTCAAAAAAAAAAAATAAAATAAGGGCACCTTTATTAATTTATATAGTGATATTTGGATAAAAACAAAAGAGATTTTTCTTTTTTGATTATATATATACGTGTGGTTATATTCGTAGACAAGTCATAAACTACTTTTCTCCTTTTTTTTTTCTAATTTTTTTAATTTCTTTTGAGGTAAAGATTCTGAAATTTTTTTATTGAATAATGTCATAGTAAAGACGCTGTAAAATAAGAGGAGCAATACAATTAGGAATTTTCCTAAAGAAAGTAGAATCATTACTAGAAGTAAGATATAATTTATTAGTGAGAGGCAATTTTATTCCTAGTTTTATTCTCCTTTCTAGGAATAAAATCACAGGAGCTACCAACAGCCCTGAGAAGAGAAATTATGTCTGTAACTAACAAGTCATTTGAAGGGTAGCCCATAGTAGAATTTATTTCTTGAGTAGCATTGAGGCAGTTACTTTCCACGACACTCATAAGTAAAACAAACTCTTTAGCAAAAAGAAGTCGTTCACGAAAACAAATTTCTTAGAAAAGGCACACACATAGTTCTCTAACTCGTTATGAACAATCACGCCGAACACACCAAGCCAGGCTCAGGAAGAACAGCTGCATCTACGTTCAGTTTCAATAACCCCGCCGCAGGTCTTTTCCACTATTCTTCTTATTATTACTATATTCTTTCCAATACATATATGTCTTGGTTTAACAGCAATGGTAAAGGAAAGATGATTTTGTCTTGGTTTATATAGTTTTGTCATACACAGATATTAAGCACTGGTGTCATAAAGTTCTTAGCGGTATACCTTCACAAAGAAAAAAATGAAAAATATAAGTGTCTTAACGGCTAGAAAATGCCACTTTGGTTGGAGTCCACATTCAATTTGACATAAAATAATAAAAGTACTTGTAATATGTTTTCCCTCGATACACTAATGTAAAGTAGGTAATCAACGAGACAGTAGTCAATAAAATTGACTATTGAGTATGGAGTCCTTACGGATATGACTTGTAGGTATAGCCTGATGAGCCTTAGGCCTTAGCCAGGGAAGGTTTTTACCAATGGACTCATTGATTTCTCTACCCTTGTTTTTATGATTGGGTTTGAGGATTTTTATTTATTTATTTACTTTTTTTAGTTTGTCTATAATTTGACTTGGATTGGGTTCAAATTCCCAAATTAACTTAGGTCACATGGCTGGTCCCAACTCTTATTTATGTGGTATCCTCAAGACATGAAGAGTCACCGCCAAATCCAATGAAGCTAAAGGGAGCTGAATTGAAGACATCACGAAAATGGGGTACAAGTATTGCCCCCTAATCCATTTATCAACTTATTATGCCTCATACATGGATGGAATCTTTTACTAAATATATATAATTAATGGAATATATTCCTTCCCAACAAAGCTATCCTACCCTTACAATTGCTCAGCATATAATTATTACCCCAAACCGACCCAATACAGTCTCACCAATGGTTTAATTTTATAGTCTAGTCAAAATAATTAGGGTAGTCTTCTTTTATTTCTGCCGAGAAAAATAATTAAGGTGTCACAAATTCGCCTTCTTTGCATTTTGCAATTTAATAACATTCCAATACTCTTTTTTTTTTTTTTTTAAAAAAAGAAAATTCAAAATCAATCTCTCTGACATAATTAAGGTGGAGAAATTAAAAAAAAGGTTTGTTCAGCTTGTGTTCCTTCTGACGGAACTATACATACCGATATTGATAACTTTTCTTTTTCCATTTTGAAGATATATGTCGATGACGACTTAATGTATGGATAATGGTTATCGTGATGACTTATAAGTATATATCCAAGGGAAAAAAATATTCTTGTTTATGTGATGAGAGAATAAGCATCGTAGCCGTCTATTATGTTTCTTAATTTATTTTTATTTTGTTCACCATTTTTTTGGGTAGGTGATGAATCTGATCATGAAGGGATTATTGATAATTAATCACCGGTTCAATTCCTCTCTTCCTACGTACTTGACTCAATTTCATGCAATATAAAAGAGGAGAAAAATGCTTGCAATAGTTGCTACTTGCGTGCGTATGACACGATAAAATGTTGCATCTCAATCATTTGTTCTCATGGGACCCGTGTGAAGCTCATAGAGAATAGAGAGTTGAGAATGATCACTCGCTTCAGAAACGAGTAAATATAATATTAATATATTTGATTGATAAATGTATGTTAATGTTAGTCATATATTTTTGTAGATATAACATTAAATCTTTGATTGATCCATCTAATTCATTGTTCTGGATCCAATGTGGGAATGTTATCCTTTTTTCTTGCTTTGGGCTCCATGTCCAATTTTATGAAACTTCATTTTAGTTACTTGTGCATTCGAAATTATATTTCATATTTTACTTCAAGCTTTCAATTAAAATTTAAAATAGAGGGAGGAAAAAAAAAAGAAAAAATATATGAGGAAGAAAAAAAATGGCCGGTACTGTAGAATGGAGAGACAATAAAGATATAAGGAAAATTCAAAATTATAAATAACCAAATGAGAATTTTAATTTCAATCAATTGTTTAAATAAAAAAAATCCAGACTTTTAAATCACTATTATTAATGAAGCACAACTTCCGAGGTGTCATTTTTAAATTTAAATTCCATCAAAAATTAGAAGGAGGTGGGAAAACTTCAGTTGTGCAAATATAGAGGACAAGAAACTTATTTAGAAGGGACATTTAGGTGGGTTGTCTGTTTTGAACACTTGGTTTAAAAAATTGGTCCTATTAATTTTAATTTTTTAGTTTATGTATTAATTTTAATTTTTTAGTTTATGTCTAAATATTATTAAAAAATTATGGACAATTTTTTAGAGGCTCTTAGGTAAATTAATGTTTTTCACACTTTATTTTATGGCATGTTTATTTCGCCATAATCATAATTAGAATCGGAATAAATGAGGAGAAAAATGAATAAGAATAAAATAAAAAAGAATAAAAATCATTATTTGTATTATATTGTTTACTTAAAACTAAAAAAAAATGAAATTTTAGAATCAGTAAAACACTATTGATGTGTTTACTTAACCTAGGTCTACGCATAATATTGATGTGTTTACTTAACCTAGGTCTACACATAATGAGAATGCTTTAAATTTACTAACTTACCATTTTAAATATATGCATATTTTAAATTTCGTTACATTTTAGGAGTAAAATTATATTTTAGGATTTTTTTTTTTAAAAAGAGGAATGAGTGTTAACGAGTAATCACACCACTTAGATTATTGGATGGAGAAACATTCTCATTCTTTTTTCCCAAAGTTCTCTTATTCTCAATTTTAGTAAACAATTGAATAGAAACTATTACCTGTATATGATTCTCCTCAGTAAACATGCCATAAATGGTTTTTGAGGAATTTAGACTTTTGGAGAATTTTATTTGATTAACAGCAGTTTTTGCAGTTTAAGCTATTACAATTTTCTTGAACTACTATTCATGAAAAAAAAGGCTCCTGTTTTTTTGTTTCTAGCAAAATGGTCGAGTTTACCTATTTTCAGTTTCAAAGTATGTATATAAAATTTACTATATAGATGTTAGAGATACTTAATGGTCAATATAAGAATTGATATACATCAATATAAAACTGATGTACTGACATGTGATCTACTGGTGTATGATACAAAAGGCTACTTTGCTATAAAAATTTCGAAAAAAAAAAAATGATAGCAAAATGACATAGTTTACTGTTCCAAATATATGCATATCAGTTTTACTATATCAAAATTAGATAGAATTAGTATAAAAAATTAATATACGTTAGTAAAAAATATGTTTAGAGATATGATGTAAAAACTGATAAACTCGCTTACTTTTTCTATAAAAATGAAAACAATAACCTTTTATTAAAAATGAAGTGTAAACTTGACTATTTGTTACAGATACTCAATTTTTATAACAGAATACAAATTATTAGTGGTCATAAAATCTATGTCCTAGAAATCATATATTATGATCATAAATAGTGTGACCATTGGTAAATAATATAGTGATTTAGCCATCACTATATTGTGACATTCCAGAAAATAATTTTTAAAAATACTCCTAGAAGAAAGTGTCATTTAGCCCAAATTATTCCTAGTCAGGTGCATTTCCCAAACCTAATTTCTAAATTCCGTTTAGGTAAAACTTAAAAGAGTCCAGTCCAGTCCAGAACTTAATGGACTCTTCAATACCTCACTTTTGGGCTGGGCCAAGATTTCAGATAATCAGAGTTGAACTGCCTGTCTTTTCAAACTATATTTTACTTTTTGTGAAATCATTTTTCAGGTTTGTTTAGTAAGTTTTTGCCCCATGCATATTTCTCGGGGAAAAAAAAAAAAAAGGAAAGGTTTTCCCCTAACCCCTAAGGATAAACTCGAGTGCTAATGTGAGATGTAGTTCAATTTTATTGGATACATGGAAATCAAAATAAACATTTCGAGGTTTGGATTTAAGTGATTAATTCAGAAGTGCTTTGGAAATGTGAGTACAGTTGATCAGGACCTTTGGAAATGCAAGTGCAGTAGTGGAATGAGTAATGAGTATTTAGTATATATAGAGTTAATTTATCACAGGTTTCTAACTAGTGTTGTCAGTTTTCTCTCTTGGACATTTCAAAGGACAATCAAAAGTTAGCAATTCCTATGTGTTGGCTCTAATGAAAGACGATAAGTACTAAGTATGCCATGAATTTGATCGTTGAAGAATACATATTCACTTTTACTTTATTTGGTATTTTGTGGCAGGTTAATTATCTTCCCTTCTTTTCCCCACTTTTCTTTGATGAATATTTCTCATGGTCTTGAATTTGATCAGTTGATTCTCTTTGTCATGAAATCACTTGCATAATCGTGAATATAATTTACTTCAAAATATTATCGTGTGAATATCTGTTTGGTTGGAAATAATAAAAAACTTAAAATGTCATTTATTTATTTATTACCTTCTCAAGAGATTGTAGGATTGCTATATGCGGTGTACCAAAGTTTCACATGTGCTAGGAATTAAATAATTACTAGACATGTTTGATAAAGAAAGGATTCAAATATTATTCTTTAAATTCAAAAATAATTTTTACGTAGAAGGTTAAAAAGATAAAACATAAAATCTACTTTTAAATTTAAAGAATAAAATTTGAAACGTTTATTTGAATTCTTGTCCCGAGCAACTTTGTTTGTTCGAAACGCTTATTTGAATTCTTGTCCCGAGCAACATGGTTTTCAAATTTCAAGAGGAAGTGGTACTTGATATGATGGTAAGAGTTGGTATTAAAGCTAGAAGATCCCACCTTATAAATCTGGATAAAGATGTCTTGATTCGCTAAATAGGAAAGTGAAAATAAATTTAGATGTCTTATGAATGTAGGTATGATATTGTAAGAGAAATGATGTGACCTATTATGAATAGCGGTTACAAAGTGATAAAATATTACTATCAAAATCAGATGGGAAAAAATAATAATAATAAAAATAATTAGTAGGTATATGAACTTTTTGAGTTGGACTTCTTCCCTTTCAACTTTCCAGCCACTTTCTAAAAGTGATTTTTGCCTAATAGGTTCGTCAGTAGGTGGACTAATTAGAATAACAGATATTTCATGGCTTAAAACTAGGAGAGGCCTTAAGAGAAAGGTCAGCCCTCATTGTCAATATTATGTATTTCTTCTTCCTAAGTTGACTACACGTAGATATTCCAGTTTGGTGCCAAAACATTTTCATTTGTTTGGTAATATGCGGATATTCTTCCTTTATCCATTTAGTGACATTCTCAACAAAACGATTACACGTTAGAATCTAGTGTATAATGTGTAATTTACTTACTTACCTTAATAATCTCAAGGAATCCAAATAAGAAAGAAAACTCACAAAAATGGTGCTTCTTAAAGTTATTTATTTTTGGGTTATATTACTAAAAGAGTAACTTGTTTACTAAACTAACATTTCTACAATCTCCAATCGGAATTTTTCTTAAACATTTTTTTTTTAATTTTTTGAATCATTTCCCTCCAAAACTTGTTAGTAAACCAGTAGAGAGCAAAGTAGAAGAGTGTTCCTTCACTAATCTTAATATGGGATTTAGTAGACCAACTCACTTAATTTTTCATTTCTTTGAACCTTTAAATAATTAAAAGAAAAAAAAAACATCTACTTAATTATATGTATACGTGTATATTTTGTGTACAGTTTACCTTCTAGATATTACAACACAAATGGGACATTTCTAAACCCACCACAAAACCATACTACTAATAACTAAATTCGGATTAATTAAACCCTTCATCACAGTTCCTTATCTCTCACTTCATGGACCTCATGATCACCCTCCAAACAAGACATAACCACGGGCTCGAACCGACCCGAACCAACTGGTCCGGGCCCACCAGGCCCAACAACATTCTTCTTCTTCTTCTTCCCCAAATGCATTTTCACATAAAAATTCAAGAAGAGCAAGAGAATAACGGCGTTGAGGACCGAGTTCAAGACCCACGCGCCGATCCCGTTACACCCGCCCTTCATGAGGTGCAGCGTCAGCACGCCGACGTGGCAGGCCACGTTGCAGCCGAGCAACGCGACCTGGCACGTGATGACGAAGGGGAAGCACGCGCCGCGGAGGCCGAGGGCGGTCCAGAAGCGGTAGCCGTAGACGGCTGCGTAGGCGAGCGTGGCGGAGAGTATGGCGAGCACCTGGAACGACTGGGAGAACTCGAGCCAGAGGAACGACACGAAGGTGAGGATCGAGTGGTTGAGGAGCTGGCAAAACGACAGCCTGCGGCGCCGTACGACGGCGAAGAGCGTGCGGAGCATGTGGAGGAAGCGGGAGAGGTAGTAGAGGTAGGACCAGAAGAAGACCCGACCCGAGGGGCGGGTCCCGAGCGGGAAGCAGAGGAGCCACTGGAGAGGGGTCCGGAGCCTGGACGACCGGCCGCGGAGCCAGAGCCACCGCGTGTCGCGGATCTCGGCGGCGGCGGAGAGCAGTGTTCCGGCGAAGATCGTGGCAGAGATCAGGGCCATCGTGAGGCTGTGGATGGCGGGGATGGGGCCCAGGGGGATCGGGCGGCTGTGGTTGTGAAGGAGGAGGGAGAGGGTGAGGTGGAGGAGAAGGGATAGGGTGAGGTAGAGGGCGATTGAGCTGAAGAGGAATGACCACGTGGAGCCCCATGATTGGGTGTGGCTCCAACGGAACCCGACTATTGATGGGTGCTCCGAGAGCCAGAAGGTTAGTGTCTGGATCATCATCATCATCATCGTCTGCCCCATACGACGGTGGAGATGAAATGTTTGATTGGTTTTGTTTGATCACGTTCGCTTCATTCTTTTTGTTTTGTTTTTTTTTTTTTTTTTAAAAAAATAAAAGATTTATTATTATTTTGTAAAAATCTGAGAAGGGGAAAACTGGGAAGTGGGAAAGGAGAGTCGGGGATGGACTGTATTAGAGGATCGTGAATGAATGACTGGTGAGCATGAAGCTCTGTGAAGAATGAAAACATGAACGAAAAAAATAAATTAGATTGTACACGTGTCTGAATCGTACTGGTTAAATATGTTGGGGCGGGCTTAGATATTATGTTCGCATGTGTATAATATGTGGAAACGTAGTAAGGTTAGCACTTTTTACGCGTCAAAATCAATTGAATTTGGAGGAAAATTACTTGATGGGCCGAAAAAAGTTGAAAATAATGTTAGGCTCTTGCTGGTGGGGTCATCGGTTATATATATATATTTATATCTATCTATCTAGTAGTAACCAATAATTATTATAATAATAGCAATAATATTTAAGGTATTGACTGCTGATTTATTCACCTGCACAAAAAGGAACGTACGACATCTGACCAAATTAATTATTATAATTATACTGTATCATCTAATATCTTCACATATTTTTCCATTAAAAAATATGTTGAAACAATTCGTTTTTTATTTGTTGGAAAATGACTGAATAATATTATGCTAATATTAAATACCAAATTAGCAAAACCACGACGAACAGAAACTGCATTCTACTCACCCCACGCATTAGAGGACAATAGTGTGTATATATATAGTATATTTATAGATGTACATACGAATGAGATAGCACATTATTTTCTTGTTAAAGTAAACGTTTTTGTATTATATGACATTTCTTCAAGGAGGAGAATATAGACTAACTAGCCAATTAGTCAAACTTGTATGACTTGTAATGAGAGAGTTTGAGAAATAAATTGTGACCATCTTTTTTAAAGAAAAGATTCGTGTCTATTATTGCCTGCATGTATATATACCATGTTAAATTTAAGTTTTAATATTGTCCTTTTAATTCACTGCGATTACAATTTGAACTTTGAGGATTAAACCATGGATAGGAATACCTGATGAATTACGTAAATAATTATGTGTGATAATTTTTTTTTCCCCTCTGTTTGTCCAAGGTGGAAAACAAGTTGGAAAATGTGAAAGTTCAACACTTCAATACACAATATACGTTTCCTATCGCAACCTACTACTGACTCTAGAAATATATATATATATATATATATATACATATATATATATCCATGATCTTCTTGCTGGTTCAGAACGAACCTAAAATACATATATACCCCCGAGAACAAGGATAATTATACAGTCATTGATCAGTAATTAATTACCGACCCTTAATCAGAAGAATTTAATAAGTCATACATACACTGAAAAGCAATGTTGGTAGGTTAAGAAATAGTGCTCATATATTATAATTTCTTTCTCTCGAAGATATCGATCATGCATATATAAACTATTTTCCTTTGTTTAAAGGGTGTTGGTGAGAAGAAGAGTGTTCTTTATATATGTTTCAAAGTACCCCTCTTTCGTTGTTATCATCATATATATAAAATATGGTTTTCTCTCTTAGCATATATTTCTCTTGTACTTCACTTCTCATCACGTTATTGATGCATCTCACACTTCTTTTTTTCTTTTCCCCTTCCTTTTTTTAATAATTCTCTTACCGTGGCTGCTTGATCAATATTTGTAACCAATTAGAGAATGCGAATATATAACGTATAATAATTGTCAAAACAATTATAAAGTTTTAAACAGCAAATACTCAAGGAAGGGTCACAACTTTGGATGGTGACCGAAATCCATTTACTTTTTGCGAAAAGAAACATATATAGACTTCGAATATTAGATTTTACCTAAGGTGCATTATGAACATCTGAACATTACGTGAGTAAAATTCACAATCATATCATATGTAGACTCATAGTACTAAAATGCGCATGCATCATCCACCCAAAAACAATACTGCTAGGAGCATCTAGTTCGCCCAGTAGCTCTTATTTTCTGTTTTTGAAAGTGAGTCAAATAAATCTTCAAAGATGCTACTTTAAATCTTCTTTTTGATCAATGCTGGCTCTTTTAATTTTTAAAAACAAAAATAAAATTGTGTCATCAAATAAATTATGTGAAATATATGTCTTAATTTGTTCAGCCTTTTGCTACCTGCATGCACATATGTTTGGGCAAAGTTTTTTACGTACTGACGTACCTTTTTTTTTTTTTTTCCTTTCTTTTCTTTTCCAACTAAATAGTACTTTAAGGTTTCCTTTCATTATCGATTACATAATAATTCTAGTGATACATTTAGCAACCACAAACTGATATGTGGACCCTTTGCTCTTTTGAATTAATTTATAAATTAATAACATTTCAGAAGTTGGCCAAGCTTACGAAAGTTCGAGATAGCTCAAAATTATTAACCTTATAAACTAGGGTTAATAATAATATGACGTCGATATGAATTATACTCATTATATTATTATGGCTCTTGAACTTTTCATTTATATAATAATAATTCTTGAATTTCTCAATTATTATAAAAATGACCAATTATCATAAATTGTTAGTTTTTTAATATAAAATAATTATAAACAATACTTGTAATTAAATATTATTTACTTTTATATGTTAGAATCTCGTTCTCAGTCATAGTTAACAAATTATATATTTTGCGCTCATTTATGTTAAAAGTCTAACAGTTTGGGGGAAAAAAATATCATTGGCATAATAACTGTATAGGTCTTGCTAGTTTATATATTGTGTAAGTTTAAAATTTAAAGTTTCATCTTTAAGAATAGTTACCAAACTATATATGCTAAGTTAGATATATAGTTTGACCGATTCGGACTCGTGCCGAATCCGAGCTCACAGCACGCAAAACGAAACAATCTCTATTAGATTTAGATTTTCTTGTCCGTCATCAAATATAGGCTATATATATATATATCAAAATTTTATTTTCACGAGTATATCACAAATATGAGGTTTATTTTACGATCTAACGGTCGGATTATAATATTTAAATATTATACTAAAATAGCTCAAAATTGACAAAATTCAATCCGAGCAATATGGAGTTGAGATATATATACCATGTGAAAGATCGTGACGAGATGAGTTGAATGAGACCTGTTTCACTGCGAATGGATGCTGGAATCAGTGTTAATGCCGAAAAATGTCCGTGGCTACTACGCATCACCGGCGGTGAACCAGGCTATTTCAGGCGACGAGACAACTGGCGCTGGCTTCATCCAGAGCTAGCTGTCGATTCCTACTGGTTACGGCGCTCGACGACGTCGGTAGGGGCTTTGTCGGAGTTCTGCCAGTATTTCGGCATTTTAGCTGGATTTTGCAGAGAGAGAGGAGAGAGAGAGAGAGAGAATCGGGAGAGGAGAGAGAGAGAGAGAGAGAGCTGAGAGTTAATCAGCTTGGCCATGTGTCCAAACTTAATTGGGCCAAAATTTTTGCTTGTAAACCCCTCATTCAAGAATTTCCTCACTTTTATCCACAATATTGCACTTCAGTCCTTGATTTTCAAAATCTTTTCAATTTAATCCAATTTGAAATTTTTATTTACCAATTTATTTTATTTTATTTTATTTTAATTGGTCAAATGACCAAATTACCCTTACAAAAATAAAGGGATTTCACAGGAATGATATAAATTTGGTATGTAGGATTTTATTGCTTAATTAATAGCTCAAATCAAGAAAGAAGAATAAAATCCTGTTTATAATTATCAACATAATGATTGAGATTCAACCATTTTCCATGTTAGGATTCTATTGCTTAATCAATAGCTCAAATCAAGGAAGGAGAGCAAAATCCTATTTATAATTATCAACGTAATGATTGAGATTGAACGATTTTGGATTTTAATCCTTACTTAATAGTTAATACATTATAAGGATAATCCCAAAAACAACCATTCTATTATGCCCAAATATCACCCTTTATATATAATTTCATAAACTCAAAACTATTCCTTAGCTATATTGTCTAAAATAAGAAAAAAGTACATCCAGATCCCCTTTTTTAATTAATGTTTTTGGCTAAACTATTTTTTAAAATGACAATAATACTCTTAGTATATTGATATACAACCAACTTTTTAAAACAACAAAAAAGAATTTTTTAAAATATATTACCAAATTAACACAATATCATCAAAAGGTCAATTATAAATATGTTTCCTCTAATTTTAGTATTTTTCTTAAATTAGACCTTTTGTTCTTAAAAATTACACTTTCATCCTTGTAACATCTAATTTTAAGAAAAAAGGTATTAATTGATGGAAACATACTCTTTCTCAAGTGTATTGAAATAGAAATTATTTTCAAATAGCTTCCAAATTAGTTGAAATCTATTTTGTTTTGTTTTCTTGGTGTTAGGTTGTTTGATAATTAACAACTTTCTAATTTATCTAGAAACTATTTCGAAATAATTTCTGTTTCAAAATACTGAATGAGAGTGAAATTTTCATCAATTAAAACTTTTCTCTTAAACTAAACTTTAAAGGGGTTGAATCTAAATTTTATAGTAAATCTCAAGAGATGAAATAATTTCCAAGAATACATGGTTAAATTTTAAAGAGTGAAAATCTATAGGGATATATTTATAATAATGCATATCATTGATTTTTTTTAATCTTAACAAAAAAATTGTGTTTTTTTTATTTAGAAATAAAAAATTAGCTAGATAATGAGAAGCAATTGGTAACAAGTTCTCAAATCATATATAAGGGCGTTTTAGATATTCTTCATTGAAAGTTTCACCATAAAAATAGTTTCTCCTATTTTAAAAAATGAAGAGGATTCTTTTGGTTTTTTTTTTTTTAAAAAAAAAAACAGAGAATTAAACGATATATTACAACATAGGATTTGAGATTTTTTTATGGCATGAATAGTGACTGAACTATCACACTTGTGACAATTTAGTCATCAAAGTTTCAATTGTGGCAATTAAATTCCTAAATTTAATGATTTGTAGGAATTTGGTCTATAAACTGTCTAAATCGCAACCTATTGTTAAAATTTTAACTAAAAATATATGTAAAGAGTACGTTGTAGCATCTCAAAATATATTTTTTAAAAAATAAATTAAATGAAAAGATTTGGAGAGAATAAAAGATGCATTCTTTTACATTTTTTTAGGGTTCTTGGAATTGTATGTTTATATAAAAAAATTATATAATTATTCATTTTTATGCTTAAAATTCTTAAATTAACTTTTCAATTATACTTTCAAATGTTATAACGAGCTCCTCGCATATATTTTTAATAAAAAATTTAACAATATATTGCATTGTAGATAATCAAATCAGAAAGTTAAGTTCAGAAACTTAATTATTATAACTAAAACTCTAAAGAATAAATTGACACTTTAAAACTTAGAAAGGAAACATTTGTGCCATTAACCCAAAATATAAAACAAATTAATATAGGCGACTAATATCTTATGAAATAGAAGCAACTAGGCTATAGCCACTTGTCGGCAGAGGCCCTAAACCTAAATAATTATTTTGGAATTATCTTTTTTCTTTGCTATGCATAATTAGCTAGCAAGAAAGGTACAGTGCACTACCACCCATTTAAAGCTTCTCCAAAATCTCCTTAAGATCCCTAGCTTGCTGAACCAACTTGGATAGTTAATTTTGTCAAGTTAGAACGAAAGCTAGTGCCAAAAGAAAAGAAAAAAAAAAAGTGTACAATTTAAAATAATGGGTGGACATGTGGGGTCACCAATATTTCCTACTTTCTTTGTGAATTACAACGAGGATTTGATCTGTAGGGTATCATCGACTTGGGAATAATAAATATGATCAACTACCATATCAAGCACAGTTCCCTTGCAGAAGGAAATTGACTGCTTTATGTTAAAGACTAAATATACTTTCCTTCATGAGATTCCCGCGAATATTAATTTATTTCCATGTTCTTATTGAATAGAGAAAACATTAGTCATAAACAAATTGCTATAAAAGGAAAAAAAAAATCGAAATGATAAAGATTCGAATGAATTGAAACGTCAAGAATGTCTTATCTAGTTTAATACGTATATGCTATACATGTCTCATATGCATATTATAGGGATAATGATATAAAAATATCCTGATTTTTATTTTTTTAAAAAAAATACCATAATTTTTGAATATATGCAAGATAATGCCCCCACTTTTAAATTTTCATAAAATAATATCATAATTTTTGAATTTTCACGAAATAAAATATTCACTTTAGAATTCTGCAAATTAAAGTCCTAACAATTAAAATTCTTACAAATTAATACTCTAACATTTGAAATTCCGATAAATTTGTATCTTTGATACCCAATTAGTTGATTTTAATAATAAAAAGATGGTATAGTAGTCTTCATTAACTTAATAAAAACTTATTAAATAATAATAAATTTCTAATTTTTTTATATTTTGATTATTTAAATTTTCATTTAGAAAAGAAAAATAAAAAATTAGAGATGTGAAAATGGTTAATTGTAAAAAAAAAAAAAAGATACATGAGATCTAAAAAAATTGTGTTTTTTCACAATTAACCAAAAAAATAGTTATAAAATAATATCTGATAATATATTAATGTATAAATGTTTTTAATAAGTTAGTGAGAAGTGTTTGCATCTTTTAATTTACTCATAATATAAATTTGAAAAAAAAAAAATTTAGAGTCTTAATTTGCAGAATTCGTAAATGTTAGGATATTAATTTACAAAAATTGTAAATATGAAGGAATTAATTTGCAAAATTTTAAAATTGAAGTTATTAATTTACAGAATTCAAAAGTTATAGTATTTTCTGCAAAAAAAAAAAAATAATAAAAATGAGTATATTTTTATATAATTAACCCTATATTATATGATAAGAGCCAGATTCATCCTCACCTACTTGAAAGCAACATCTAAATTATAATCAAACAACGATTAAATAGATAGTCAGATAAATTAATTAGCGGTTTAATTGCTGCAGTTCAACTTAATTAAAGGAAAATATATGTAAGAAGCGTGCTTTAATTTATACTCGTTATGATAATAAGATGCCAACGATCGAGCTAATAATACTGACAAGATAACAAGTTATTATGCGGTATAATATATATAACTTGGTTGAGTCAGTATCTGTGGTGGCATGCACATAATAACATGTGAATTTTAATTTTCGCGGGATGTAATCGTTATTTCATGTTACATACACGTATGTCATGAGCAGCCACACGGATGGTAATTTACCGCATTGGCTGTAGACTCGTACAATACCAAATGTGAGAAATATACACTGGTCATGAAGAAAATAAATGGATGTTATACTTTGGCATTTCTATATTTGAAAAGGTTAATATATTGGTAGTGACAAAAAGTACTTAGATTTTAATTTTATTCAATGATTATTAAATATTAATAAGATCGTATATTGGTTTAATTTGGTTAATATTCACAAGTCAAATAATATTATATAAAATTCACACATATGTAATGAGACTGAAAAATATTAAATAGAATGCAAAAAGAAGTGTATATGATTGGTGCAAATTCTATTCTAGTGTGAGTAGTTAGTACTTAGAGAAAGATAGTAATTATTGGACAAATTAGATATTCAAGTATCTAATTATTACTGTCAAGGAAGACGCATGGCTACTGCTCTTACTATCTGTCTAATGACAACTAAATGACGCCGCTACATTAATGTTTTTAAACCAGAGAGAGAGAGAGAGAGAGACGTCTTAGAAAGAAGAATTGCGTAGCCAAATCTGGTTCTCTAATTTTCTTCTGCGAAATTGCCTTATTAAACTGCAATTCGAAGATCATGCGGAGTGTTATCTTCTACTTCTATTGCTATTTTCAATAATATGCATGTGAAATTGATTATTGTGCAAGTTTTCTATTGTACGAATCAAGCAAGCCAAAAAAATGCAATAATATTTTAACTTCGATATATACCACCGTTTTAGTGCTTATAAACAAAACAAAAGGACATAATATAACCATTCAAACAATAGAAATTGAAAATGCAACAATCAAATCATAACATAGAAAACAGAAACAAACTAACTGAATAAAATATTTTTATTGCTTTTTCTTTTATTTTTTGGAAGTCAGTCATGAAGATTGCAAATTATGAGAGGGGAAGATGATTACTTGACATGTGGAAAAGAGAAACATGGGATAAGCTAGTAGGTTTGCTGCTTAGCAAAAATTATAACTAATTAGCTAGTAGGTCAATTATTACTTTAGTGATATAATTATAAATATATTGTAGTTGTGTTGTGAGTAGAAGTAGTGTTTGATAAATTTATATAGATGATTGTGCTGTAGGATCTTAAATGATCAAATTAAAATAGACATATAGCTATGTTTTCATATGTAAGATGTTTCTATGTGCGTTTACGAGTTATCGATTCAATTTGTAATCGTTTATAAGAAAAACAACAATATAAATGTCAATTATATTTGTAAACTAAGCTAATTGAGATATATAATATAACTAAGCATTAGCAATGACAATGGTAAAAATGTACAATTTATCATGACGGATATTTTGAGAAATTCATATAGAAGTAGTAGCATACATCAATTTTTGCTAATGCTTGTCTATTTCTACTTTAAAAAATAGTTGTTTGGTCTATGTAATCTGTGTTTGGCATCCTATGATTGTTATTGGTTGTAATGAACAATTTAATTCTACAGTTTTTTTTCCTCCCTAATTTTTGTGTGTTTTTATTATCTAGTTGTATTGGTTTCTAATGTCACATCATACTAGGAGAATGTTGTAAAAATCATCTTCTTGAAGAACTGAAGGCTCTATCAGGATGGGATCAATAGTCGTGAGTCCATTTCTGTAGTGAGTGTCAAGTAATGTGTCCTGTATATTTAGGTATATTCTAAAACTACTAGGACATTGATTTGTCAGCATAGTAGATATGCTTTTTTTTTTTTTTTTTTTGATTCAAAACATAATAGATATGCATGTCTGCACATTGTATAGATTTATCTCACATATGTTAGGTCATTTGTTTTTGTCACATACGTGCATATATCTACATATTGCATAGCTCATTCATCATTTGTTCCTGTTTTATCATGGGTCTGTTTTGACTAAACAATTATTATTTCACACTCTGATTTTCATGGCAATATCTTATTATTGAGAGTGTTGTTTAAACATTGCTTTCGAATTGGCTCAGGACTAAAGTTATTTGTCCTTTAGAGTCAATTTGTTATACTTAGTGATCGGTCCTTATCTTTATTATATATAATTCAGAAAGGTTCTCTAAGAAATAACTACGACTATTGATAGATATTGCAAATTGTTAAAGTCTTCTCCATCTTGCTTTTAGGGTTAGAAAATTCTCAGAGTCTAGGTGCATTTACTCTAAGTTTCATCAAGGTCCTCAATACCGAGAGGAGATTGATGATAACTTGAACACAAGAGGGATCTTGTGTATACAATAAAGAGCTGACGGGATTTCAAAATGAAATTGAAAAACAAACTAGCCACAACTAGAAAAAAGTTCTAGAATTTATAGTATAAGATTTTGTTTGTATGCTTTATTTGCTTCTATTGAATTATTATTTTCTGGACTTAGTTTTGTCGATCTAGGTACAAGCTAATTATACTGAACCATGTTAAAATTGGTGCATCTTTTATTAGTTATTGTTAATTTCTTTTGCTTGCTTGTGATTCTTATATGCTTTTGTGTGAATCTGTGATCGTAAATCGAATTAACAATAGTCATGCAGAGCATTTTAAAATTTGTTGGCCAAAGGTATAATTTACTAAACACCTATTCTATTCACTTATTTCGCTTTCGAAATCTAATCCCCTAGAAGCAATCCAAAATGGACATTAATGCCTTAATGATAAAATAAAATAAAATTAGAAGGAAATAGCTTTCAGCAAGTCAGTTTTATTGTGCTATGGAATCTATTAAAATTCCACGTTCACATGCAATTTCATTTTATTTAAATTCTCAAAGTTAAGTCAAAGTCATCTATACATGTACACATAATATATTGAATTTTCAGTAAAATTGAGCTTAATTTGAATTCATTTTTTCATTCATGAATTTCAATTTTCTTTTAATTGAGTTTCTTTCTCCCTTGTAATTATATCTATAATTATATGTATTTAGACGCGCAAGTGACATGCTATAGTATAGAAAAGTAAATATTATCCATGGTGATGATGATCACCATTATCAGTTATTCATAACCATTAATGTTTTTCAATCAATCACAGTATATGTGTCGATGTCATATTTTGTGTTTGTGAGTTTAAAGTGGAGACACAAATACTTGATTAGTCAAATAAAGTATAATGTAAAACTTTTTTCCTTAACTAACAGCTAACTAGCTAGGTGATAGGTAGACTATTTTTACTCTTATTTCAAAAAAAAAAAAAAAAAGTTAAAAAGAGAGGCTGACATTGTAGACTCTGCCAATAATGGGCCGAGATCTTTTAGGCCCATGAGAGAGCTCACTCGTTTTAATGGGCCGAAAGAGTCGGCAAATGAAAAGATGCTGGCCCTGGGAAATTATCAAGGCCGTGTAATTTATTGTTGAAAATAAAGAGCAACCGTCGGATGAAGTCTGACAACTAAGTGGAAGTACAACGAATATTCATAGAACTCGAAACTTGCCCCGATATTATTCATAATCATAAGATCTCATACCTTAAGCGGTACGACTTGGCGAAAAGTTTTAATTAATTAAAAACGAAGAGAATTGTATCTGAAAAACCTAGAAACTTCCACATAGTTCTTGTTAGGTTTGGAGTATTTCTGTTTTCTTTAATTTCGATAGGATCCTCAATTTCATTCTCCATTGGTTCCACAATAGGTATGTGGTATTTCTCAATTTTCGTTTCTTTAATTGTTACAAATTTCTCTGATTTGTTCTTCTTGCGCTTGATTCGTTGTGTTTCTTGGTTATATTAACACGCACACACACACACACACACACACACACACACACACATATATATATATTGATTATGCATTTGAATCTGAAGCAATTTTCTTCTTTTTTTTTAATTAATTGATTTATTGATTATATTAATTGGGTTACTATTTTTCCCAGATTGGTATTAGAGATTGTAGGTTTTTATTGCCACCGGATTAAGAATGGTGAAATTGATGTGAAATTATTTTGGGGACATTGAAAGTTTGTTTCGTAGTTTGTCAGATTTGAACTGTTCCCTTTTCTTCTTTTGATCCCTATTTCATCTTTCTAATTTTTTTTATGGTTTATGTGTCTATATATATATATATAATATGCTTAAATCTTAGATCCTTATTTCTGTGGTTATGATTATGGATTCTGTGAATTTCAGGCAATTGATTTTGAAAGATTTGTTGGGTTTTTAGAGATGGAAGGTGGGTTAGGAGAATCAACTAGTGTACCACCACCGCAGAGCCCTTCTTGCTCTGGCAATGGTGCCAATGACGCGGGTGATTTCGAATGCAATATTTGCTTCGAATTAGCTCAAGACCCTATTGTTACTCTCTGTGGTCACCTCTTTTGCTGGCCCTGTCTATACCGATGGCTTCACCATCACTCACATTCACAGGAATGCCCGGTTTGTAAGGCTCTTGTAGAAGAGGAGAAGTTGGTGCCCCTTTATGGCCGTGGCAAAACTCAGTCTGACCCGAGATCGAAATCCTATCCGGGTATTGATATTCCTCATCGCCCGTCCGGCCAGAGGCCAGAAACTGCTCCTTTGCCGGATGCAAATCAGTTTGCCAATTATGGTTTTGGATTCATGGGGGGATTTGTACCCATGGCAACTGCAAGGATTGGCAACTTCACTTTAGCCACTGCTTTTGGTGGACTGATACCATCTCTGTTTAACATACAGTTTCATGGGTTCCCTGATGCTACTGTCTATGGCACAACTTCTGGTTTTCCTTACGGATTCCATTCGTTTCATGGTGGCCATGCTCACGGGTTCCCCCAACCGTCAAGTCGGGGTCAGCAGGCTGATAATGTTTTGAAGAACCTTCTTTTGGTTATTGGAGTATTTGTGATTCTTGCTCTGCTTTGCTGGTAAAGCTTAATCTGCTTGTAGAAGTCAAAGACTCAAAATCAAATCCTTGGTGGTACTTAGAATTCTCACTTTTGTACGTGTAAATACATTAGCTTTGTGGTTAACCCCTCGTGCTTCCAAAATGTTTCCTTGTGTTTTTTCTTGTCACTCAATTCTGTTATGAGTATATGAACCTGTGTTTTCATTATAAATGTCTAGCTAATATCTCTCTTCTCCTCGCACGGTTTTGTGATTTCAATTCTGCTCCAGTGGAATTAGCTTGATGAGTGTTCAGTTGATTTTGTGATTTTCTTTTACATGAATTGACATATCCAATTACTTTGTAGTCTTTGGCATCCCTCCTCTGCTGGTAACAAAAGTTCCAAGTAATGTTTCTCTATCGCCTTTTCCATGAATACGGGACGTGAAGAATTTTTTTTTATCTTGTGAGATCTTTCGAGTTTTGAATTAGCAAAAGGAAGAAGAATGCTACAGAGGATTGATCTGATTAACTTTTTTCTATTATGGATGGCCGTACAAGGCCTGCCTAATTTAGTCAAGTCTGGTTTAGATGGTGATGTTGTTTGTTGGCGTATTAGCGTGCTAAATCCAAGCGATAGCTGATAGGTTGATGAGTTTGGGCCACCACATTGGTAGGTAGAAGTTTAAAGGATTGTGCACCCGTCACTGCTAGTTAGCTAGCTACCAATTGAGGTCTTATTATATTAGCCAAAAGCTAGATGGAAGTGTCTTATTTCTCTTATTAAAATTTAAAGCTCTAAAAATTATATTTTTGGCTTAATTTTGCTTAAGTTTTCCAGTTTGGTGATCTATGGTGAATTGAGTGGATTGATTGAGAGAGAGGTGGTTGTGATCGTCGTGCCATTTTAGCTCGGGATTGGCCAAATGGGTTTTCTTTTTGCCTAGTCATATGCGCGGAGGCATGTAAATTCTTTTTCGGCCTTTTTGTGTGAGAAAAGTAAATTTGATTATTCACTTTTCACGGTTAAGAGGTTTGATTCTTTACGAGAAAAGCTCTAGCGTTAGAGTTGGCAGTGGTCACGCGGCATTGAGATCGAGAAGTCAAAATATAGCAGAAGAGTGTGAATGTGGGATAAGAGTTAGGAAAAGGTTTATAGCAGTAATTTGGGCCAAAATGACTATATATTTTCAAGATAACCTTATTAAAACCTTTTCACTCTTTATATATTATTAATATGGTTGTCAAAAAAAAAAAAAAAAAGAACGAGAGACAACCTTGTGAAAGCTGTCATCAAGTTCATGCCCGGTAGTCACTACTCGCTAGTAGTTCAGATTCGGAGTATTTTGGACTCAATCATCTTTTGAAAAGTGTTTTGATAAATGATTTTACAATGTGTCCGTATCCTAATAATAGTGATACGTTTACAATAATTGCAATGACTATTAATTGAGCAATGCTAAGGCAACTTTACATGACAAATCGATTATAATTATATTTTAATTGAGATTTATATAACATTTAATTTATTAATTATAGTCACTAAATAACAAAATTATATATAATTGAGTAACACTTGTGCCTTGTAACGTTATTTGTTGTAATTATTGTATGTATGATCATGAATTTATCAATTTTCTACGACCATCTAACCACTATTATTATAGTGACTACTTGCGCACACACTTAGAAAGTTCAGTTTAGTCCAAATTACTCCTATTCGGGTCTGTTTTTCCACGAAGGATGATCGATGACTACAAGGAATAGCTTCCATATTCCACAATCGATCGACTGTTGTTTCTTTTGTTACCTCACTCGAGAAAATCGCTCAGGTAAACAGCATGCAAATGGGCCTGACCTATATAGGCCCAAATTGCGTAGCCTTTAAAGGGCCGTACCCTCTGATCTGTCTGCAAATCGTATATTCGTTTCATAGTTAATTCTCCGCTTGATTCCAGTTACAATTAGATTGGTGGAAGCAATGATACAATAACTTCTCCTATTTCCATTGGCTCAACTTATTTCTTTCCTTGATAGTTTTTCTTAGCTACATATTCCAAAAAAAAAAAAAGAGAGAAAAAGAAGGCATTATTGTGTGGTCACATCAATCTTCAATGCTGAAAATTCAAGTTTCCTTAGAAAAAAAAAAAAATTCAAGTTGAAATCGCATTCCCTTTCTTTATCAAATCTTTTTTTTTTTACCCTTAATTTTTTTGAAAGGGCATTGGGAAATGTGCACTTTTGACTGTAGTTCCTCATCTGACGATAGTTGGCAAATTGGTCCTAGCACGGGGGGACGTCGATCGATCACAAATGGCATTGTTTATTTATTTATTTATTTTCTTATTATTCTTGTCATTATTATTATTATTATTGTTATTATTATGGGATAATATCAAGAAAAACTCACTGTTTTCAGTATTTTATAAAAAAAAAAATGCCGTTTTCATTTAAATCAAACTAAATCTTTAATTTACATTTTCATATCAGACTCACGTATTTAGTCAAAATTAAAACTTTAATTTATTGAAAAATACAATTTTACTATTTAAACTCATAAAACATATTTTAAAACTATAAAATATTGAAACCAATTACTTTTATCTTTTGTTTTTTAAAAATATATTTTAAGTGAAATAATAATTATTAAAAATAAAAAGAGTTTCAACCATTCCAAATAATTTTAAAGAAAAAGAATGACAAAAGTTCAAAAAAATTATCGTTTTGTTCTTATTTTTTTTCAAGAGTTTAAATTAATCAAAAAAATTAATTTCTTTTACAAGAAAAAAGAGAACGACAATTTTTTAAAAAAAAAATCTCGATTTTTTTCTCTTTTTTAATCATTTTAAGTGAAAACAATTAAATATTAAAAGGAAAAAAAATGACAAAAGTTTTTATTTTTAATAATTATTATATTCACCTAAAATATATTTTTTAAAACGAAAGACATTAATAATTAATTTCAATATTTATAATTTTTGATATATATTTTATGAGTTTAAAGGGTAAAATTGTTCTTTTTAACAAACTAAAGTTCTAATTTTGACTAAATATGTGGGTTTGATTCTATTTGATAAGAACATGCAAAGATGAAAACATATAGGTTTTATTTTTGATAAAACACTAAAGATGGTGAGATTTTTTTTTTAGCCTTTAATACTTTTTGAGCATTCTTTGTACCATTTTCAATCAAAACCTGGCTGATCGGCCAATTGCTTCTAATATTGGATTACGACAGGAAACTAGAGAAAATGTCAAAAGATAAAAAGAAAAAAAAAAAAAAAAAAAAAGAGAAGCAGCCCCATCAATTACATTCAGCAAAGATAAATACAAATAACAACCATATCAACTTATATAGAATTAAGATTCAGAACCACACAATAAATCAAAGAAGAATCAATAAATGAAAAAAAGAATTAAAAGTAGTCCTATAAATATATATGTGTATACCAATAAACTATATATGTCTTTGTAAAAGCCAGTCTAGAGGGAAGAACATATCTTCGGGTTTTGAATCAAAATATCATTGAGCTGTGACACATGACGTTTTATTAGAAAAAAAGATAATAACGACGGGGCAGTTACTCTTTTAAACTTTGTTATAAGCGATCTTATTTTGACGCCTATAAAACAAAAATCATATTTGATCTTCACGTGGGTATTATATATGTGGATTAGTAATTTTTTATAGTTCTGAAATGAAAAACGTGATAGTAAAAAGGCTTTTAAAATCTTTCGCTGGAACTTGTTTTTTATTTTATTTTATTTTATTTTTATTTTTTTAATAATATATATGATTTGTCACGCTTGATCTGCTATATATAATGTGAATTTGTTAATCTTCATTCGCTCTAATAGGTAGTTAAATATATATTAGTCGGCATATTTCATAGACTGATGGAATTATACAACAATAAAAAGCCTAAAGTACTAATAATAATATAAATGCCTGGCTATTTTAATTGCTTTTTTTTGTTCGTTTGTCCTTAGTTAATTTCGTCTATATTTGTTGAGAAATAAATTATATATAAATATGGTAAATTATGCAGGTGTTTTCTAATAATTGTTACTAGTCGTTGTGGGGCTGTTCTTAAATCGCGTATCACGTGGATGATTAAGTGGCAGAACATGTCACAAAGGGGGCATTCTATTCGACGTGTGTCCAGAGTAACCATTTAAAAGCCATGCGAGTCACACGTGATAACGTATGGGCCCATGGGCTGTCCGAGGCCAGGGTCGAATTCATCCCAGACCCTGGACGGTTCGGCCCAATCCAGTCCTTGCCTCGATAGCTGGGGGTTAGAAGTCTCGAGGGTCTTCCGCTAGAAGACCACGGGAGACAACGCGCTGCTCCAGACCCAGACAAAGGTATTTAATACGATCCTGGGTAGGTGCGCACATTGGCCAAACCGCCCTGACAGAATGGTGGTTTGTCAAAGTCTCGCCCCCGACAGGCTCGAGTCATAGGGGATGGCGAAAAGCAGGCCACGACGATGCAAGGGAAATCACGGTAATTACGGCCCGTGATCTCTGGAGTATGTCATGGTGGGAAAAAGTACTCAATCCTGGGATTGAGAGCCGGAAAAATTTCCTAATTCAAGGATTATGTATATAGGCCTTATTTCCCCATCGAAAAAAAGAGATGAAGATTGACATATAAAAAGAAAAACTAAATTTTTGCTTCTCAACCTCAGGGATAAACAACTGACTTAAGCATCAGAGAGTCTTTGCAGGTGACCACCACCGCCTCTCCGACCCGACTTCAAGTAAAAAGCACGCTGGAATAGCAAGGACATGTGGACAATTGGTAGATACAACGTCAGCAGTTCAAAGACATGTGGACAGCTGGTAAGAATCGCACCAATAGTTTGGCACCGTCTGTGGAAAACGTTAAGCGCGAGAGAAAAAGTAGGAGTCTCACGATCGCGCTCTCCCCAAACAAAAGGCCATACAACGTCGGATGATGGCACCCTCAAGAATGACAACCAGGAGCACACGTCCCGACGCCGAAGGAGCTCCCAGGAAGTACGATCGAGTCTGGAATAAAAGCTAGACCAAATGCTTGATGCCCTAGCAAAAGTAAACCGGAAGGCAGAGATGGCTCACGAGGCCATCCTGGGTTTAAAAGATGAAGTCGCGGAAGTACGCAGAGATAACGTACGCCTCGAAGGACTGCTGGCGAGCGAAGCCAGGAGCGGGCGAAGGGAAGACTTTGACGAAGAGGTTCAACAAGAATCTGGGGGCAATCTACCGAAGGAAGTTCCTGCTCTAACCAGGTCGTGGATGCAGGGGGAGCAACAAAGCCAGACAAGGACTTTCCAAGCCGGAGCGGCGATGGACCGAAGATACCAAAAAAGTCCAGAAGGTATACTTCCTAACTGGAAACAAGAAATGATGGCGGAGCTGAATAAGAGGCTCGGGGCCTATTATAGCCAGACTCCCGATGATCTGGCAGAGCAAACCGTGCGAGAGATCAACTGGACAGTCTTCGCTGACTAGATCTAGCTTGAGCCCAAGCTGAAAGACTTCACAACTCCGACTTTCAGATCATTCGAGGGAAAGACCGAACCCCTCGATCACATATACCACTTTCAGCAGAAGATGACTTTGGAGACCAGGGATGAGACAGTAACCTACAGAGTCTTCTCTACAACCCTGGCGGAGCCGGCCCTGTTATGGTTCAGATAACTCACAGAGAAGTCCATAAATAGGTTCGAAGATTTTTGCAAACTTTTTTTAAAGCAATACGCGGGCACCCGGAGGCAGCAGAAAACCATGCGAGACTTCGACCGGTTGGAACAAACTGCGAACGAGTCTCCGAGAGAATACTTGTCGTGTTTCCTGGAGGTGATGTCCCTGGTGCACAACGCCGACTCGGCCCAAGCCACAAGCTCATTCGTCAGGGGCCTGCAGCCGGGATCGATGCTATTGGACCATTTGCTTTTGAACTTGCCATACGATATAGCAGACGTCCAGGCGAGGTCGGAAGGGGTATTCAGGGTATTAGAAAGTCACCAGAAAATGCCCAAGGCCTCCGCCGCGATAACAATAGTGGTGGCGCGAACCCCGTCCCCGCAAGGAATGAAGAGGCCTGCGCCAGACCAAGGGCCAACTCCGAAACAGGGAGCCCCCACCCAAGGTGGTCAAGAAGACGACAAGAGGAGGAAGGCATCTAGGGACCCACTGCCGAAATACGAGCTCAATATACTGATCGATATGATCTACCTCCAGAACAAGGACATGGGCATTTTCAAAGACCCGCCCAAGTCCGGTGTTCCTAAGCACATGAAAAACAAGAACAGATACTGCCAATTTCACAAATATCACAGGCATGATACCATCAACTGCCGTAGCCTTTATGCGCAGGTTATGATGGCAATCCATGCCAGCAAGTTGAAGCAGTAGCGGAAGCCAATAAAAGAAAGACGCTCCCAGGCCCGAAAAAGGCAAGCAGACCCAGGCCCTCGGGTCTGGAGAGCAGGCTCTAAGGATAGTGTCGACTATCATAGGTAGACCAGAGCTGACTCAGGATTAGGAAGAAAAGGAAAAATGCCAAAAAAAGACCGAAGAAAGGGTGAAGCACCTGAGGGGGATGGGCCACTCGGTGAACCACCTGGTGATGGGAGAAAGCTACGCCTCAGCCACCCTATCGCTTTCACCCAACAAGACTTGTTCACGGTGCGTCTGCCCCATGATGACCCCTTGGTGATTAAACTACAGTTCGACTCCGCATTGGTCGGAAGGGTCCTGATCGATGGTGGGAGTAGCGTCGATGTCCTGTTCCTCAGCACATTCGAGTGCATGGGCCTGGATTGAAACGCACTCAGGCCAACTTGTCAGCCACTATTCGCCTTCAACAGTACTAAGGTCAGCCCCTTGGGTGTTGTGACCTTGAAGGTCTGCGTGGCGGAGAGGTGCTTGGATGTAGACTTCGTAGTAATCGACTGCCAGTCCTCCTTCAACGTCATCATGGGGAGAAGGTAGATCCATGCTATGTATGGGGTCGCCTCCACCCTTCACCAGGTCTTAAGATGTCTATCAAAGGATGGTACTTATACGATATACATCAAAGGAGACCAAGCCTTTGCGAGGAAATATTTTTCAACCGTCCTGAGGAGAGCCGACGCGAGAACGAGTGCCTCGACGGGAACCAGATAGCAATCAAAGGACCGCCTGCCAGCATACATGAAGCGGATCGAAGAGGAGTCTGATGGGCCAGAATCCATGATTGAGGAGCTGGTGGCAGTCCCTTTGCAAGAAGCAGAACCAGCGAAGGTAGTCTTAATCAGGGCCCTGCTGCCCGAGGAAGAAAGGAGCGAGCTGTTGGGGTTCCTTAGGCACAGTAGAGATGTCTTTGCATGGTCCCACGATGACATGCTCAGGATAGACCCCGCACACGCCTGCCATTGGTTAAATGCAGATCCAAATTTCCCTTCAGTCAGGCAGAGGCCTCGAAGGTTTACGCCGGAGAAAAACAGGGCGATCAATAAGGAGGTAGAGACGCTATTGGAGAACGACCTGATCATGGAGTGCGTATACCCATGCTGGGTCTCCAACCCAGTGGTGGTGAAGAAGAAAAACGGCGATGACTGTACTTATATAGACTTCACCAACCTGAATAAGGCCTGCTCGAAGGATAGCTTCTCCCTGCCAAGGATTAACCAAATGGTCGATGCGACGGCTGGATTCGATAGGATGAGCTTCCTAGATGCCTATTCTGGATACAACTAGATCTCTCTGCATGAGGAGGACTAGATCCATACAACATTCATTATGGAGCGAGGTCTGTACTATTACCGACGCATGCCTTTTAGCTTGAAGAACACAGGGGTGACCTACCAGAGGCTCATAAACAAAATGTTCGCCAAGTCTACATCGATGACATGGTCGTGAAGAGCAAAGAAGCTTCGGGCTATCTGGGACATCTAAACGAATGTTTCCAGATTCTGAGGCGATACCAGATACGTCTGAACTCCTAGAAATACGCATTCGGGGTGTCCTCTGGCCAGTTTCTGGGGCACATCGTGAGCAGAAGGGCATTGAGGCCAGCCCTATCCAGTTGTCTTCAATCACAGATATGTAAAGACCCTCAACCATTCGGGAGGTCCAGTGCCTAACCGGGAAGATAGCCGCTCTCAGCTGATTTGTCTCCAAGATGTCCGACTGATGTAAGCCTTTCTTCTAGTGCATAAAGAGAAGCTCCATTGTCATCTAGGTTGAGGAGTAGGACAAAGCACTGGCAGAGCTCAAGCTGTACTTAAGCCATCTGCCTATCCTAGCTTCCCCAGCAGAGGGGCAGCGCCTATATGGTTATTTGGTAGTGTCCGAAGTAGCGATCAGCGCCGTACTGTTAATCGAGGAAGACAGCAAGTAGAAGCTGGTGTTTTATGCAAGCCGTGTGCTCCTGGACGCCGAGACACGATATAGTATGGAAGAGAAACTGGTCCTGGCTTTGGTCAATGCTAAGAAAAGACTCAGGCAATACTTCGAGACATACTCGGTTACGGTGTATACGGATTTCCCCATCCGGCAAATCTTGGCCAAACTAGACTTATCGGGTCGACTAACTAAATAGGCCATCGAACTGGGGATATACGACATCGAGTATCGGCCTCGAGTGGTGAAGAAAGGGCAAGTCATGGCGGACTTCCTGGTGGAAATCCAATCCTTCGGCGAGCCACATGACCCGCTTCAGACGTCTCTGCCTCACATCCCTTCAGCCTGGACCCTCTACACTGACTGATCCACGAACGCCTCGGGATTAGGTATCGAAATAGTCCTGCAGACCCCGGTAGGACTCAGGGTAGAGAAAGCTTTGAGGCTCAGTTTCTAGGCAACGAACAACGAGGCGGAGCACGAGACGCTGCTGTAAGGCCTTGAGCTGGCTCTACACTTCGGAGTAGAGAGCATCGTAGTAAAGAACGAATCGCAGCTGATCGTGGGTTAGGTCAAGGGAAACTTCGAAGTAAAAGAGCCGAGATTATATAGGTACTTTTCCAGTGTAATGGGGGCGAAAGCCCGCTTTAGCAATTTCAATATTGAACAAATATCCAGGGAGATGAACCAAAAGGCCGATGAACTAGCTAAAAGCGCGTCGATCGAGGGGACGAGTGGACACGTAGAGATTCTGCTAGAGGGCGAGAACATGAGTGACCCTTCGAAAACCTTTGCACACCATGTGTTTGCAACTGACTCTGCAGATGAGGGGTGGATGAAACCCATCACCCAATATTTGGCGTTGGGGAACCTGCCCGCAGACCCCTAAGAAGCGAGGTCGATCAGATTGAAGGCTATCAGATATTCGATGGTGGGGGGATGATTGTATATAAGATCAATGATGGGACCAATGCTAAGGTGCGTAGGTCCCATCGAGGCACAGAAGCTAATGGAGGAAATCCACGAAGGAGCATGCGGCAACCACTCTGGCAAACGTAGCCTCGCCCACAAGGCCTTGACGGCTGGATACTTCTGGCCATACATGATGACCGAGGCGGCCCAATTTGTCAAGAAGTATGACAAGTGCCAGAGGTTCGCCCCTATGAAGTGCCAACCCAAGGAGGAACTCTATTCGAACATAACTCCTTGGCCGTTCACTAAATGAGGCCTGGACATCGTCGGAGAGCTCCCCAGAAGTCCAAGGGGAAGAAGGTACCTTTTACTGGCCACCGATTATTTCACCAAATGGTTAGAGGCTGAAGCCTATGCGACCGTTAATAAGGCAGACACAATTAACTTCATTTGGAAAAACATAATCTGCCGATACGGAATACCGAAAGAAATACACATTGATCATGGCACGCAGTTCTAAAACGCTAAGCTTAAGGAACTGTGTGAGTTGTATGATATAAGGCTTAGTTTCTCATCCGTAAACTACCCTTAAGGGAATGGCCAAGCAGAGGCAACAAACAAGGCCATATATAGCAATATTAAAAAGAACTTACAGGAGGGTAAAGGCAGGTAGTTAGAAGAGCTACCAGCTGTTGTGTGAGCCCATCGAACCACGGAGCGGAGGTCAATGGGAAGAACACCATTCGCCATGGTCTATGGGTCGGAGGCTGTGATCCCGATCGAGATAGGCCTCCTGACCCTTCGCTCTAAAGTGGTAAGAGACGTCTCACTGAACAAGCAGCAGCTAAGCCGCAACACAGACCTCCTAGAAGAAACAAGGGACATGGCCCTGGTCCACCTGGCCTCGTACCATCAGCAGGCTAGGTCCTATTATGCAAAAAAGGTTAGCACTCGTCAGTTTAATGCCGGAGATTGGGTCTTAAAGGTCAGAACAGGAAATTCTTCGAAACTAGACCCTATCTGGGTCGGGCCCTATGAGGTGATCAAGGCACTTGATAATGGTGCATATGTCCTGAAAGAACTCAAGACCAGGAAGAGTCTACCAAACACGTGGAATGCCCAACATTTGAAAAAGTACCACGTATGAGATACATCTAAATGTTGTAAAATATATGTAAATGCTTATATTATTGAATAGCTTAATTCCAAAACAGGTCAAGGTTTCTGCCACACGAACTTATGCTTTGGATTGCTATGAAAAAGGGTCTGTCTCCAGTACCAGACCCTACGAACTATTCACTTATTAAAAATCGTACTGCGGGGATCACGTCACTTGAAGACAACCCGAGAAAACATACGAAGAGGAAAGAGCTGAGCAGTAAAATGCTTGCCAGCAGACCTCATCAAAAATCGTACTGCGGTGATTACGTTGCTTGCCGACGACCCGAGAAAATGTACGAAGAGGAAACAGCTAAGTAGGAAAATGCTTGCCAGCAGACCTCATCAAAAATCGTACTATGGGAATCACATCGTGCAATAAAACGCTTGCTGATGGCCCGAGAAAACGTACGAAGAGGAATGAGCTACGCAACTAAAAACTTGCCAGTAGACCTCGATAACAATCGTACTATGAGAATCACATCGTGCAATAAAATGCTTGCCGATGGCCTGAGAAAATGTACGAAGAGGAATGAGCTATGCAACCAAAAACTTGCCAATAGACCTCGAAAATAATCGTACTATGGGAATCACATCATGCAATAAAACTCTTGCCGATGGCCCGAGAAAATGTACGAAGAAGGATGAGCTACGCAACCAATTATCAAGAATCGTACAACGAGGATCACGTCGCTCGCCGACGACCCGAGAGGATGTATGAAGGGAAAGAGGCCACATGACGGAAACTTGCCGCCAGCCCTCAAGGAATACCTGCAGGATGGGAAAAGAGTTGGGTGATAAGACCCCTCCAGGAAAACACCTTGGATGCGCGCAAGACAAAGGCAAGCGGGGCCAGGGTCTACTCGTTAGAAGCAGACCCTCCCTAGATCACTTTAGCCGCGTGTGAGACAAAGGCAAGCGGGGCCAGGGTCTACCCGTTGGAAGTAGACCCTCCCCAGAGCACCTTAGCTACGCGCGAGACCAAGGCAAGCGGGTCCAGGGTCTAACCGTTGGAAGCAGACCCTCCCCAGAGTACCTTAGCTATGCACGAAACTAAGGCAATCGGGGCCAGGGTCTACCTGTTAGAAGCAGACCCTCCCTAGAGCACCCTAGCTGTGCGCAAGACCAAGGCAAGTAGGGCTAGGGTCTACCCGTTGGAAGTAGACCCTCCCCAGAGCACCTTAACTGCACGCGAGACCAAGACAAGTGGGGCCAGAGTCTACCCATTGGAAGCAGACCCTCCCCAGAGCACTTTAGCTACGCGCGAGACCAAGGCAAGCGGGGCCAGGGTCTACCCGTTGGAAGTAGACCCTCCCCAGAGCACCTTACTTGCGCATGAGATGAAGGCAAATGGGGCCAAGGTCTAACCTTTGGAAGCAGACCCTCCCCAGAGAGCGCCTTAGCTATGCATGGACTGGAAGTGAATGGAGCTAGGGCCTACCCATTGGAAGTAGGCTAATACAAGACCAAGCACGAAGACAGAAGTTAAAACCAAACTCTGTTTATTATTGCCTAAAGTACAAAATGTGTAGTCAATAGGGACGCGGACCCGGAGGCTCTATTTGTAAGAAGCAGGTTTTGGACGGAGTCGGAGGGACACATCGGAGTGGTAACGCCCCATTTGCTCCCGATAAGAGCTGAGTCCGGGCCTTTTCCTCTGCAGTGACGGGTCCAAGCAGTGCTCCACCAACTTCTAGAGCTGGTTCCTAGCGCGTTCCCATTTAGGGTCGGAGAAGTCCAGCCACACGCGCGGGTCAAATTCTGCCAAGACAAGTCATAACAGAGGTTACACATCCTCAAAGCCCCGGAAATCACATCTTAATCTCCAGAGCTAATCTTGTCAATCATAGCACGGGGAAAATTCACTTAAACTCCAAATCATATACGATTGAGCCAGAACCAGAAGTCGGCTGCCCTGCTGATAAGGGAATGGCATCGTATATGATGTCCGACCCTGACCATGAAAGCGGGCAAAAAAAAAAGAGGGGAATAAATGTGAGAAAAATGCATTGTTTCTATTATTCAAAACAGATGTTTATAACGAGGGTCAGCTTTACATAACACAGTAAGTACTTTACAAATACTCAAAAAGCGAGAAGCTCTAATCACCTCCGACGAGGGGAGCGCTACTAGCTTTGGCGTTTGGACCAGCATCGGTAGAGGGTGGCGTACTGGAGTCAGAATCGTCGCTAGACAAAACGACCGCGCCTGACCCTCCGCTAGTTAAAGTGCCAAGACTAGGCTGACCGACCCGAACCTCCGCAACTTGCTCTAGCAGACCTGAAGCGAAGACAATCTCCCTGGCGATAGAGGCAGATGCAGAGGGCCTGTCTTTTTCTTTGTTGAGCATTTTCAGCATAGCAATGGGGTATACGATGTTAATCTCATTCCTCAACTGCTGCATATAGTGCCTGATGGAATAATAGTCCCTCTCGATGCCTTTCTACTCATTGAACTGGTCTGGCATTACCATCTCCGCGTGGTCCTCGAATTCTCTATTCTCCCAGCAAGACCTGTAGCTTTCTGTAGAAAGGACATCCACTTGCCTCTGGCACTTTGTCTTTAGCTTCTTTACATCTGCCAGCCTGTCCCTCAGCATCGCTAGCCTCAACTTTGCTTGCCGCTGCAACAAGTCGATCAAAAGAATGTTAATATCGACAAGGTCTTCGCCGTGCTTGCGAGACAACTCTGTATGAGCTCCCATTAGTTTTTTGTGACCCAAATAAAGATGTCAGTTTACCTCATTGGACCGATCGAGCCTACGCTGTAGGGAATGGGCCTCCAGTTTGGCTTTCGCCTCGTCTTTCCTCGCTTCTTTGGCATCGTCGACAGCTCTGTTGCGAGCGATGAAAGCCAGCCCCACCTCTGCCCATGCATTCTGTAGCTCCTGCACCTTGACCTTGAGCTCGGTTTGGGCCAGCTTGGCGGCCTCGGTTTGAGCCAACCTGTCAGCCTTTGCTTCGGCCAACTTGGCGACTAGCTTCTCATGTCTGACCTTCTTGATGCTCAGAGCGTGAGTCACCGCGCTGCTGACCCTAGCCTTGTCCAGGCTCCGATACAGGTCGAAGTCCGCCCTCAACTTAGCAAGGGAGACCTCACTCCGCTCGGCTGTTGTAGCATGAGCATTCAACTCCCAGGTCAGCTCCCTGACGCGAGAAGAGTAAAAGGATTGGACGGTGGCTAGCTGCAGGATGCAACAAAACAAGGTCAATGTTCAGCAAGGATGCCGAGAAATATAGAAGTGGCGGCCAGACGAGCTAAATCTGCGCAATGCTGCGGCCAGCAACGAGTTCAATGTTCTCTAGTGAGAGCGCCTCTAGCTCAAACTCTGCAGATGGACCCTCTTCCTGGGCGTTGTCCGCGTCTGAGGAACGCGGCTCCACCCTACCAACCACGAGGACACCTTTTCCCTCTATCGGATGCACTCCAGTAGCCTCTTTCGACGCTCTTGAAGTGGCAGAGGTGAGGATGGTAGGAGGCAATACGTCGCCGAGCGTGTTTTCGATGACTGTAAGGGGCGGCACATCCTCAACAGAAGAGGCCACGACGACTGCTGCTATATTGGCAACTTCGGCTGCTGCCCCCTTGGAGCTCCGCTTGAATGTGATTTTTCGGTCTTGTCTTGACTAAACCCCCCTGACGGGCCACCGTGCACAGACTTTTTCCTCCTCATGAGGGTCAGTGTAGCCCCATCGTCATCGCTGTCAGAAGAGGGGGCAGCTCTGCCCCTTTTCCTCGCCGGGCTTTCCTTCCCTTTGGACGAGTCGGCCTCGCGACCCCGCTTCCATCGGGATCGGGGGAGGGGAAGACAGCTGAGATTTCAACCTCAGAGCCCTCTTGCTGAGCTCGGCAATCTCCCCATGGAGGCAGGCAGCACCAAACTCCGCGCCTGTCTTCGAACTAGAGTTGGTGGTGGAAGAGGTCAGAGCAGCGGGTTCCTCGGGCAGGCTCGAAGGCGCCCTTTTACCGTATACGACCTTTATGGTCGGCATCTCCCGAGTTGGGGGTCTGCTTGCCTCAGAAGAGGGGACCACAGGTGTTTCACCACCGGGCGCGAACAGGCACTCCCGGTCATCGTCCAAGCCTGTTCTTAGGGTGACAACTCCCTGCCCCCTGGCTTCATCCTCCGAGGAAACGCCGACCAGCGGGGACTTTGGAGCGGGCCTTGTGCATAGCGGCACTCCCTTTGATTGGGGAAGGGTCTGTCGAAGGGCCTGTATCAGAACCTATAAAGAGCAAGTAACGTGGTTAGAACGCAGCCATGACTTGATTGACGGAGCTCTAGGATGCGAAAATGAACTCACCCTTAACCCTATTAGGGGTAGCAGTTTCCTCTATACGAAGCTTGACGCAATCCTCGGCCACGAGCCTCACCGCTTCTTCGAGCTCGTGGCTGGTCGGTGCCACCAGGTCAATAAGACCTGCTAGTTGGCTCGAGGCCGTGATCTGATGACCCACTATGGTGATGTGACTCTGCTTATCGCGGCGGAACTGGTTCAGAGCCGAGGTGTCAAGATGGCTCCGCAGGTGTTTTGTGATGACCCAGGTGGTGGAAGAGGTCAGAGCAGTGGGTTCCCCAGGTAGGTTCGAAGGCGCCCCCTTGCCGTATACGACCTTTATGGCCGGCATCTCCCGAGTTGGGGGTCCGCTTGCCTTGGAAGAGGGGACCACAGGTGTTTTACCACTGGGCGTGAACAGTTCCTCCAGGTCATCGTCCAAGCCTGTTCTTAGGGTGACAACTCCCTGCCCCCTAACTTCATCCTCCGAGGACAGCACCAGATGCCGACCAGTGGGGACCTTGGAGCGAGCTTTATGCACAGCAACACTCCCTTTGACTGGGGAAGGGTCTGCCAAAGGGCCTGCATCAGAACTTGTAAAGAGCAAGCAACGTGGTTAAAATGCAGCCATGACGTGATCGACGGAGCCTTAGAATGTAAAAATAAACTCACCCTTAATCCTCTTGGGGGCAGCGGTTTCCTCTCTATGAAGTCTGACACACTCCTCGGCCACGAGCCTCACTGCCTGTTCGAGCTCATGGCTGATCAGTGCCACCAGGTCATTGGGACCCGCTAGCTGGCTCGAGGCCGTGATCTAACAGCCCATCGTGGTAATGTGACTCTGCTCATCCCGGTGGAACTGGTTCAAAGCCGAGGCATCAAGCTGGCTTCACAAGTGTTTTGTGATGACCCAGGTGTCCAGCGGGAAGAGGAGATATGAGACCATCCTAGGCATCATGTTCATCACTTAAGGATTCAGGACGGCCTGGATGTATCAGCAATCCCTAGAGGACCCAAAGATGATGATCCCCTCTAGCTTTTTGAGGCGCTCAGCCGATAGTTGCGGCTCAAACCTACTTTCCTCCACAGAGGTTGTGCAAGGCAAAATATCATGAGCAATAATAGACGAGGTTTACACAGGCCCAAAAAAAAAAAAATCACAACCTAGTACTTACTTTGCAGAAAAAATGAAGGAACTTAGAAGCGCTCCCCATTCACCCAAGGAGAGCACCACGCCCCTCCGACGGCATACAGTCTATAGTGGGAGTCCCATAGCTTATCCGACCTCGGCAAGCCCCAGAAAATATGGTGTCTCGGGAGCCGTTGGAGGTAGAAAGTGGGGTAGGAGCTCTTTTTGGGGATGAGGGGTGAGCTTGTAGGCATAAAAGACCACCTCCAGGTCGATATGTACGTTAAAGAGAACTGACAGAGCAGAGAGCCTCTTCAAGATCATGACTTCGTTAGCATTCGGCTGCATCGGCTGAATCCCCGTCAGAGCGAAGAACTGATGGATCAGGGGAGGAAGGGGAAACTATAGCCATTCCAGGTGCATACTTCCCAAGATGATAGAGCCTTCGGGGGTAGAGGGGCGAAGGTACCAATCCGCAGGGCCCTCGACCCTTTGTAATGTAACTCCGCCAGGGAAGCAGATATGCCTCCTTAACGAGTCCAACTCCGAATCCACGGCGGGGCAGAGCTCCTGATTCTGGTTCAAGGCCATCATACTGGATACGATCAAAAGGAGCAAAAGGTTCTAGCAAAGGGAAAAGTCGGAAACTCTAAGATTTTAGAAAGATAGAAGATTTGAAGATTTTAGTAAAGTAAGAAACGAGCGTAAATCCGGTTTTTATGGAGGGGGAGCCGAAAAGTCCCCATTGGGACAGAACGGTGCGAGGCAGCTGAAGCACTGGAATTTCAAAAATCTGAAAAGAATCGTGACACGGGATAGTGTGCACCAGTAATTGGGAAGAAATGATGGTAAAGGGCCACATATACCTCTTGAATTGAAGAGCTGGAGATATAATTTCCCTATTTGATGGATGCGAGTCCATCAAATAGGGAAATGGGGGCAGTTGTAGGGTCCGTTCCTAGATCGCGTACCATGGACGATTAAGTAGCAGAGCAGGTCACAAAGGGGGCACGTCATCCGATGCATGTCTAGAGTAATCATTTAAAAGTCACGCGAGTCACGCGTGATACCGCATGGGCCCATGGGCTGTCAAAGCCCAGGGCCGAATTCATCCCAGACCTTGGACGGTTCGGCCCAATCCAGTCCTCGCCTCGACAGCTGGGGGTTAGAAGCCTCGAGGGTCTTCCACCGGGAGACCACGGGAGGCAACGCGCTGCTCCAGACCCAGACAAGGCATTTAATGTGATCCTGGGTAGGTGCATACATTGGACAAACCGCCCTGACAGAACGGCGGTTTGTCAAAATCTCACCCCCGACAGGCCCGAGTTGTAGGGAACGGCGAAAAGCAGGTCACAACGATGCAAGGAAAATCACGGTAGTCACGGCTCGTGATCTCTGGAATAAGTTATGGTAGGAAAAGGTACTCAATCCTGGGATTGAGAGCCGGGAAAAGCTCTCAGTTCTAGGATTATGTATATAGGCCTTGCTTCCCCATCGAAAAAAAGAGATGAAGATTGATATATAAAAAGAAAAACTAAATCTTTGCTTCTCAGTCTCAGGGATAAACAACTGACTTAAGCATTAAAGAGTCTTTGCAGGTGGCCACCACTGTATATCTGACTCGACTTGAAGTAAAAAGTACACTGGGATAGCAAGGATACGCGGATAATCGGTAGATACAACGTCAGCAGTTCAAAGACACGTGAACAGCTGGTAAGAATCGCACCAACAGATACAACGTCAATAGTTCAGAGACACGTGGACAACTAGTAAGAATCGCACCAACAGTCGTTACTCTTTTTTTTTTTTTTTTTTTTAATACATATGTACATACATACAAACGAAACCTCGTTACATCGGACGTGCTTAGGTGGATGAAAGTTATCCGTTTTTAACTTCCATATTTGATGTTTGTAATATACACATTGCATTTTTCTTTTCTAGGAATTATAAATGCCAAATTTGGGTATTTATTTCTTTCTTTGTTATTATTTTTTTGTTTTCCATAGTGAGTTGCCATATTTGAGTTTGAGCATGCGGAGTACGGGCAAGTGTACATGCCAGGGGTGAAGCACCGAATTACGCTTCACCACCGAATTACGCTTCACTCATCATTTATATATATATATATATATCCCATAATATGATTGCAGGCTCTGGCCTGCTTTCTAGTTTCTATAGTCTATAATTCCTTACCGGCCTTACTTGGACTATGTATGTATAGAATTTTATACGAAGAAATCATTTACACTCAAAATTATATATAGTATAAATTCTTAATTATTTCTTGTAGATATTATTTTACTCAATTAAAATTTATAATCATGTCTGTTCATGATAAAGATAGAGAGAAAGATCACTAAATATCTCTAAAAAAATAATGTTATTTATTTTATTAAATATCACTAAAAAAATAATATTATNGAAATTACATTCTTTTTTATTTTTTTAAGGAAGGAAATTAGTTTCTTAGGGTTCTGATAAATTCCTAATAGTACGGCAATAATCCATTGAAAACTAGGCCTCCATAAAATGTTTATTAGGTTTTTGATGAAATTCAAGGGAATTTTTTTTTTTTCACCTTTTTCCCTGTTGCCGATATTTCTAAATCATTTATGTGTAATATGCTGCTTGAGGAAACTGGTGGCGGATGCTTTGATCTTTTGCCGAACATACCGTGCACGTTGGTCTACTTTGACTCGATCATTGACTATAATTGAGGAGTCTAATACTTACGGAAAAAGTCTTTAAATTGTTTGGGATTTTCTTTGAATTTTCCATTTATTTGTTAGAGTCCCACCGAGAACTTTTTGTTGTGTTAGGCTTTGTACGGTTTTTCTCCGTGTTTGAATCATGGTAGACCGGATTGCCGCTAATTAGTTTGGCAGAGTTTGATTTCTATATACATACATGTAACTCCAAAAAAGAGTTAATCACGGCCTTAGCACAATGCCACGTTATTTAATGCATGCATATATACAAGGGACTGCTCATTTGTAATACTAACAACCTGCTAATTTTATCAGATTACTTTAAAGTGGCTTTTAAATGGTAAATATATTTGGCAATGTTCCGTATTATGTGTAACTAGATGTACTCAAACAATGAAGGTTAAAAAAAAAAGGGGGGGGGGGGGAGTATGAAGCTAGAGCATGCCATCAATATTTGCACCAAGCTTACAATATTTTGACCAAACATACAGATCATATTTTCTGAATTAATTTATGTGCATCGATCTAATATTAATAATATATCTAATTCCAGAAATATAAGTATAAAAATTAAAGTTAATGTACCAAGAAATGCTACTTACACACATGTTTAAAACTCTTGTTTTCTTCCCAAAAATAAGAAAATTATTTTAGACTATGATACTATAAGTAATAAGCGGCACAGTATAGACTAGGAGATAAACATTAGCTCAAAAAGAAGAATACATAAGAATTTTAGTTCATCTTTACATCAACCGCGGGAAAAAGACAGAGAGTTATTGCATAATAAGTTTGATAGTCCAAATCATGATTGAGACGCGGAACCAAATAGTGAAGCTACTGAATCCCTGAGTTTACTATCCCGATGACCTAATAGAGACGCGTTTCAGACGCTGCAAAATTACTCCCATTAATAACAGGTACGTAATTCGTACCATATCTTAAAAATATTTAAATTGCTCTGCAAAAAGACAAATTAAGTATAGACAAAGAGAGTTGATCATCTTCATCGCCTTATTTCATTAAGCTGACTTTTTGGCCACATCTTGCCCACACAATATTTGGTGTCGGTGACACCGGCCCCCTGATACGCTAAGAGGTTTAATTAATAACATACAGAATAACTTCATTTCAAAAATAAATAAATAAATAACATACAGGACTCATAATAATCCCCCGCGGTAAAAATTGAAAATTTAAAAACTAGTGGAGACAAAAAAAGGAACCCAAGAATTAGGGAATGTTAAATAAAGGAGGTGAATTTATAAGTACGTACGTTCAAATTTATAAAGTAATTTAATTTTTTTTAGAAATTACCTTTTGGCTTGTTTAGCCTAAAAGTAACTACTTAAGCTTGTTTGGACGAAAAATCAGAATTTTGGGTTTGGAAGTCTTCTAAAGAAAATAGAGCACATGACTTTCTCAAGAAGAGTATTAATAAAAACACATAAAGTTATATATTTTGAGGTTACATTAAGATTTGATCCTATTTTCAGGCTTATCTCTATTTTAATGAATTGTCACAAAATATATGATTTATGTCATCAAAAGCTCTTTTGATGTATACTATCCAAATAATACACCCGTGATAATTATGGCAGTCCATCTGTTAAAAAAAGAAAAAAGAAAAAAGGGTGGTGTGGGGTTTAATTGGTAATTAAATTTTTTTTTTTAAAAAAAAGAAGATAAGTGTAGAAGGAACTGAAAGTGAAATCACCCTCATAATTGGAATTTGGAAATAACGTTGCTTTGCCGCGGTTTGGCATGTGTGGCACATGGTTAGCTCGGTTTACACAAAAAGAAAGCTTCAAATAAATACACAATATACTCCATATAGATAATAAAGGCCGGCGGGGTGGAAGGAAGGCGTATTGATCATCTCTCTATCTATGATATTTTTCAAAAAAAATACTTGATACTTATGAAAGGGCATGTGAACTTCACATGCCATTCAATGATATATATATATGTATACAGCTGGAGTTGTATTTTAGCTATTCATGAATTATGGGATAATAAGTTTTACTATATATCCCTTGAAAGACTGTTTTCGGCTACATTGATAGTACTAGCCACTGTGTGCATGCATATGTACACTTATGGGGTTCACATATTTGAGATACTTCTTAAATAGTTCGAGTCTTTAATTCATACATATCAGTTTTTCTCGAACACTTTTGCAAGAGATCATAAAACAATCTAATTAAAGTCTTCTCCCACTATTATCTTCTTTAAATTAAATTTAGTACATGTTGTGACACAATGACTTTTGGCTTTCATCATATTGACGCGTGAACTTAATTTATTAAATTTCTGTGTCTTTTTTTTTTTAAAGATTTCATTAATTTCTCTTTCTAATAGCAAGATTTGACTCCAATTGGCAATTGTAAAACCTTGAACTTAATTGCAGATACAGACAAATTAATGATGAGACATGCATGATATCAAATCCCTAAAGTTTAACTCCCAAAATATATTAATTAGCCCATTAATTTACCAAAACTCTCTGTAGTTAGTGCTCTTCTACTACATGACTTTAATTTTCAAAATTTTATAGCAATAAATGAGATCGTTTATTTTGTCATGAGTTGCAATGTTATGAAGAAACTAATGACAAACTTCAATAAATATATATATATATATGTGAGATGTGGGATAAATAATTAGAAGAAGACGGTTGAGCATACGCTTCAGTCTTTATCATCAATGATCTTTTTGTAAACTTTTTTATACAAGAGAAAGAAATTAAATCAAAATTGTCAATTTTTTATTTATTTGTTTTTCAAAGAAATCTCCATCCTTCTAAGTTCTGAGCTTTAATATTTCCATTTTCTAAATAGTTAGCTAGAGTTTCGTTTTTAAGTTTGGCTAGCTGTCTATTTCTATTTTAAGAAACGACCAAGAAATGTTCCTCATTGTCAGTCAAGGTGGCAAACTCTGGGCCCCGTTTCATTGGTTACGTGGCAAAGCTTTTACAAGTGGTTACTTTGGACTTTGGAAATTGGAGATCACTAAAGTCCAAGTAAAATCAGTGACCGTACAATCTGATCAGGTAGGCGAAATTGCTTACACAATTTTCTTCTTGTAAAATTACCGAAGTGTCTTCATGACTCACGAGCTAATTACCAAGTTAGCTTGGGATTCGCATTAAATGTTCCGCAAAATATCCGGAACAAGAAAGTCGACGAAATATGAAGGCGATGGAGACCTCTTTTCCATATTATCACATTTTTTAAAAAAGGTTGAATATTATCACAATAATTCATAAAACTAACTTTATTTGTTAACTTAAAAGGAAACTATCATATATAATGCAAATATGAGACAACTCATTCCTCATTACATTGTAAACGTCTAGTACATATTACGATCATATCTAATTAAGGGGATAAGATTTCGGGAAATCACTTGTCAGTATATTAGATATAAGATGAGTTTTATTTTTCAGCGAAAAATGACAAATACATGTATATTTGTACGTGTGTAAATTTTATACATATATGAAAGAAAATCGTTTTTAATAAAACAAACAACCTTATCAAGAAGGGGTAATATTTGAATATAGTGCTATACTGTTAATTAATTAATCTGTACTGTTAATTAATTAATCATACTTTAATGACTGCTTTTTGACTATATAACAAATCAAAGGACATAAGCTAGGAATGCTCCCAAACATTAGTCGCTCTCATTTGACTAGGTGAGAAAAAAATACCGAATTGTACATGATTCCAGTTGATGCCAGTATATAAGAAATTGACAAATATCTTAACTTGTGTGATATATATAATTTGTGAGAAGAATGATATTCATTGATTTGTTTGGTTCCCCCTTTTAAGAGAAGAAACAAATTAAGCTTAGAATCAAGTTTACGTCAAAGTTTGAAGCTTAGAAATCAATTGAGTACAATTTCCGTAACCTACGAATGTTTTTTAATTATATGCTATTTCTTTTAACTTTCTTTGGGAGAGGATTCCTCTTATTGGAAGGTGCAAACTCGCATGTCGTTTTGATGCGCAACACACATAGTAAGTTGCATTGGAGCTTTCCTTGAAGTCGATGGCTCAACGAGGCTTTGAGAGGTCAGATTTATAGAGTTCCGTAATCCTTAGTTATAACACGTACATTCGTACTACTCATGAATCTGATGCTTTGATTTGTCATTTGATGCTTTATTAATTTGTCATTTGATGAACTTTTCTTTTGTTATTATATTAAAAACGTACAAAGTCCTTCTCAAAGTGTACGTATGAAAAGAGTCTCAAAAAATAATTGATACTTTGATGGAGAACACCCTATCATAATTTACATTTGTCAAAGATCACATCAAGAATGATGATTATATTAGAATCAAGCAGTTTAATGAAATTCTATGAAAACAAAATATTCAAAAAAAAATTCAGTATTAATTAGATATTTAGTTTTTAACTATTTTTTATCAGATTTTGGCCAGCAAAATTTAGTGACAAGGCAACTGACTTGTTATATTTACGGATGATTACAGAATGAGTATCGATCGAATATGCCTATTTTACTATCCTATTTACCCCCAAAAGTTATATTTTTACCCTACCTATTTACTCGTTCAAAATTGAAAGAAGTATCTTTTATTTTTGATTATAACATATACCTATTCATACTTTTCCCAAAAAAAAAAAATCAAAACATTTTCTATAATAAAGAAAAAGGAAGAAGGGGCTGACTTGTGTAGAAACTCTTTAGGCATAATTACGGGAGTTTCCAATCCTACTAATAGATGAAATCATTGAGATTCCAACCTTACTAATGGATTGAGCCATTTGAACGAACCCTATCAGGAGATTGAGCATGTTACCTTAACCCACCGTAGTGAGAGAGCCACTACAAGGTGCTCAAGTGAGTAGAGGGAATTTAATCCCAGGTTTAAACCACAAATATCTCGTTTTAATAAAAAAATTTAAATCCAAAACAATTAAATGCAAAATTAATTATCTAATTAGAAATAAAATGTAATATAAAGCTCATATCTATTTTTTCCTAGATATTTGATATATTTTCGTTCTTTTTATTATGAAAGTTAATCGGATAGGATGGAATGAGTTAATAAGTGCAAATATACGAATACCATACTCTAAACTCAGATAGACCTTAACCATACGGGTGAATGAGTAAAACTGCTATCTCTAGTTGTATTGTAATTGGTAAAGATTTCACTAGCAACAACCACACCCTTAATGATTAAAAACTTACCGATTTAAATTAGTCCCTTTTACCATTTTCTATATTTTCACAGTGGAATTACCTTATGTATATAAAACGTAATAAGGACAAAGATAACCAGTTTTGGAATTATTGTTTTAGTATTCTTATTTAAGGACACAAATGGAGACCATTGACCTTATGGCACTTTCCACATTCTAGCATCTCCCTTTTTAACCAACGTGGGTTCAAAGCCACCAAGAACCCGTAGAAGTGTCGTCTCCCTATTTAGTACCAAACTATCTCTCTCGACTCTCTCCCTCTCTCTTTCAAAATATTACTTCAAAAAGTTTTTTTTTTTAATTTAAAAAACTGGTCTTCTTTCTTCTTCTTCTTCTCCTCAAATCTCCCCATTTCACTACCCCCAAATGAGAAAAATGTGGACTAAATCTTCGCCGTCACCGCCGACCCACCTCCTCATATTCCTCATGTTCCTCCTCATCGCCGCCGCCGCCGCCGTCCAACGGTTCAAAGAAGCTCCCAAGTACTACAACTCCCCAAACTGTCCCACCACCAATGTCACGTGCTCCTCCTCCGAGGTCAAGAGCTCCGACCCGTCAGTCCACGTGGCGATGACCCTCGACGCCGCTTACCTCCGGGGATCAATGGCAGCGATTCTCTCCGTGCTCCAACACTCCTCCTGCCCGGAAAGCATCCAGTTCCACTTCGTGGTCTCCTCCTCGGCCGACACCGCCTCCCTCCGGTCGACCCTCGCCGGTTCGTTCCCCTACCTGAAATTCCAAATCTACCCCTTTCGCGACGACGACGCCGTCGCCGGGCTCATCTCCACCTCAATCCGCTCCGCCCTCGACTGCCCTCTCAACTACGCCCGGAACTACCTCGCCGAGCTCCTCCCGGGCCGCGTACGACGCGTTGTTTACCTCGACTCCGACCTCGTCCTCGTCGACGACATCGCTAAGCTCGCCGCCACGCCACTCGGCGACGACGCCGTTCTGGCGGCGCCGGAATACTGTAACGCCAACTTCACCTCCTACTTCACGCCCACCTTCTGGTCGAACCCTTCGCTTTCGTTGACCTTTTCCGGCCGGGAGGCGTGCTACTTCAACACCGGGGTAATGGTCATGGACCTGGAGAGGTGGCGCGTGGGCACGTACACGGCGAAGATCGTGGAGTGGATGGAGCTCCAGAAGAGAATGCGGATCTACGAGCTGGGTTCGCTGCCGCCGTTTCTCCTGGTGTTCGCCGGGAAAATTGCTCCGGTGGATCACCGGTGGAACCAGCATGGGCTCGGCGGGGATAATTTTCGTGGGCTTTGCAGGGATCTGCATCCGGGCCCAGTAAGCCTGCTTCATTGGAGTGGGAAAGGGAAGCCTTGGGCCCGCCTCGATGCCAACAGGCCCTGTCCATTAGATGCTCTTTGGGCTCCTTATGATCTCTTACAAACTTCTTTTGTCCTCGAGTCTTAGACATAATTTCTTTTCTTTTTTTCTTTGGGGAAAAATTTTGAGGTTTTTTTTTTTTTGGATGGCGTATGTATACAATTTGTGCTTAAACTACTTATTTTCTAGCGTCCTTGAGTGAGATGATTGAAAGAGAGAAAAAAAAAAAAGACTAAGGTCGTTTTTTTTTTTTTTTTTTGTACATTATATAGCCAGTAACTTACCTTATTTTATTACAATAATATCATTGCTTTTAACTATTTCTCTTCTTTGAATTATTACCTCTTTTTTTTAAAAATGGTTTCTTTCTAATAGGAAATAATTGATATCTAACATATAACGGCTGTCAAATGACAATATTGACAAATTTTAGGTCGAGATATTTATTGTCTGATTCTTCGTTTCAAGTTTGGTCAGATGTATGCTTTTATTCTTTTTTCTATTGTTGCTATTGGCCAATTTTTTTGAAAGGGCTATTGGCTAATTGTTATAATTTAAAAGACAAGGATAAATCAATGAAACTTACCTCGTGCCATTGAGTAATTTTATAGCTTTGTAGTGAGAACACAGACAAGGCCAGAGTAGCTAGCTTTTTCGCTTTGCATTCTTTTTAGATCTTTAGCTTGTTTTTGAATTAATTAGTTGTCTTTGTATGTAATGTCTCTCCAAAGCCAGACATTGCTTTGAGAGTCTTTGACAAAGCATTGCTTTGTTTTTATTGAATATTTAAAGGTTTGGTTTCCGTGATCTGCTGCACCCTAGCTAGCTAATTAATTCCTTCGCGTAATAAAAGTATCGTTAACATAATAATAAAATAACATCTGCCAATTGTTTCTAGAGGGAAGAAAGATTATATAGAATTCAATTTCATACAAAATATGTGAGCTCTCATTTTTTTTTCCCCAAAATTGTACAATAATTTATCGTGGCTTTATTAACCAATATACATATACACACAAATCGTGAGGGCTCAGTACCAAAAAAAAAATCATGAGGGCTACAAATGAAACCACGTAGGACACGTGTCATATGCTTTCTGTTTTCATTTGAATCTTTATTTGAAAATAAATAATTTGCAGGGTGGCCAAAAAGATTTTAGAATAGTTGAAAACATAAGTAATTTGTCGGTGGCAATTGATCTTTCATTATTAAGGAGACGTAATTCTCAGTGTAGAAAATAAAGGCCAGAGAGGTTGCAGGATTTTGAACTACACTATTTAAATATTATGCCACTGATGGTCCTTAATTATGGTCAACTGCTTCCTCCTGTTTATACATTTGTGAAATTTTCCTTAAGTATGGTCAACTAAACTATTTATGCGAAATTTTCCTCCGATCATGTGTGCTTAATTATTATATTTATTGCATATTTAATGCTTGCAGTTTCTAGATGTCCCAAAAATTAAATACGAAGCAATATATGTCCAAAATATATTCTATAAATGGCTCGCATATATATATATATATGATCATCAATATTTTTTTAGCTTTTGGGTGACTTATATGACTACAATAATATACATGAAAAGACATGTATCGTTAATATTTTTTTTCCATATATTTTTATCATGAAAAGATGTATATGATGAATTTTAATTGATTAAAATAATATCCTAAAAAACCTACTGGATTAGTACCTATATGTATAAATATATATATATATATATATAGTTCCTAATCCAATAAGTATTGTCTTTTTTTATCTATCTATAAATATTTTTTTTAACCATTAGATCATAATCTAACTACTATAATTTGGATAGTTAAAAAATAAAATTTAAAATAAATACACATTATTTACTATTTTTTTTTTCTCTCTTTCTAACTTTTATCATAAAAGATATGTGCGATGAATTTTAATTAAGGAAAACAATACTTATGGATAAATTAAAAAGCAAACATAATGGATTGGTGCCCATATATATATAAGATGATGTTAGCTGTATCAAGATTATTACTNGCATATGAGTTGATATTATTCAATTGATATATTAGAATCACCAAAAATAACTTAATCAAATTTACAAATTGAAAGATGCTAGTTTATATACCACATATGTTTGTATTAAAAATTTGGTACAAATTATAAGATAACTAACATTATTCATATATATATATATATACACATATATATATATATATAATATTTCTAAGCCTTCTAATGCTCTGAAACATATTTAAATCTCTACAAAATTAATTAATAAAAGATTTGAGATCTATAAATTTCATGACTTCTTGGAGAAATATGAGGCTATCTCTCATGGAACTAATACAATAAACCGACAATGCAGGGACCATTCCTGCGATATCTCTGGGGCATTCGGTGATAGATGATTTATAACAAGGTCAACTTTGTTGGGTTTAAATAAGTTTTGATTAGATTTGCGACATAAAACTATTCACTAAGGTTTAATATAGATACTTTTAGTCAGCTCATCATAACCTTTTCTTGTATAAGAAGCATGAGATCTAACGTGGGGCATTCACCCCCCCTCCCCCCCCCCCCAAAAAAAAGAAAAATCTAAAAAATTCGAACTATATTGTTGAAGTTCGACCGAATTACCATTAGTTAACTTTGACAATATTGATTAAGTTAATAATTAAATCTAATTTGTTGTTGGAAATTAATAATTGAGTAATGATTAGGATACTAAAAATTTACTTAAAATACATATATTTATAATGTGACATCTATTTCAACTAATATATATCTTATATTAAAATAGGACCACACTACTTAAAATTTAGTAGTTGAAATAGACAATCATTTATTCTTACTTAGATGTTTTCTCGTTAGTTGTCTTCCTATCTATATTATCTTGTACGTCTTTGACGAAGTGGATTGGTTCAAGTGATAAAAAATACTCGCTATCTAAGATTTTAGTTCTAAATTTGAGTCACACCGGGAGTAAGTATAAAAACTTATTATCCTTAATGAGTTGGAGTAAAGATTGGGTAACGTTAGGTATTTTCTTTAAATTTGTAATAAGTGTAGGTCACTAGTTAAGTTTAACTTTTTAAAAAATTTTATTTTTCCCTTAAGCCGTTTTATTATAATGGTACAATTGATGATTTACTAAAATGTTTAGTGGAGAAGGGAATAACATTTTCTTTCTTCTTTCCCGTTACAACATGGAACCTTTGAGCCGTTTTATTATAATGTTACAATTGATGATTTACTAAAATGTTTAGTGGAGAAGGGAATAACATTTTCTTTCTTCTTCCCGTTACAACATGGAACCTTTGAGCTTTTGACCTTGAGAAATAGTGAGAACATACCCAGTGGCTAAGGCCAAATGTGAAGTAATGGTTGATCAAAGAACATTTCAAATTAAATAAGCATGAGAGGCGATGCTGTAGTTTTTAGAAGATAATGCCGTTTATGTAAAGCTGTTATTTTTTTTT